>QFAX02000575.1:0-236844 GCA_003412495.2 Echium plantagineum
CTGAAAAGACATGACCAACTCGATACCTGATTTGAAATACAACACAAATGCGTATGGCAAAAAAAGCTAAAGATGATGGGCGATAAGATAGGCGTGAGATGCAAACAGAAAGGTAAGTTCCATGGCTACAACGAGGAGACGGAGGTGGACCATACAGAATGGTAAAGTCCTCCATGATCATCAACTATAGAAATTAAAGTTTAATTGAACTTAATATTCAGACATCAACACTAAACTAATTACTGTACTTTTTAGCATTGCAAATGTGTAATATCTTATTCAATTCTATGTTAAGATGAAACACAATATATATGAAATGTTTAGGGATTCTAGATCAAATCTTTAATGCTAAGACAACAAATGTGAAATGAAGTCACTCAAATAAAAGAGTATGTAATATTACCTTCCATGAAAAATTATTTCAATGGAAGAGGAAGAGGGGTCAATGGCACCAAACCTATATGGAAGATACACAAGATAAAGCGTACAATCAATTAAAAAACATAATCCCTACAAGACAAGGATTAGCCCTACACCTGATCCACTATTTTACATGATTCTTGAGCTTTCTAGGTTTGCAAACTCAAAGAACCCGAGAAACCAGCACATGAAAGTTAATGGAACGTCCTCAAACTTGTCTTTCAATCAACGTAGTGCCCAGTTTTCCGCCTATGTCGACTATAGTCTGAGACAAACCTGAAAGTCAGGTTGCAGCCATCAACCTTGCATTTATAAGGCCGCTCGCCTGTATGCACACGCAAATGTTCAGTTCTTGCCCAAGCCCACTTGAAGGACATGGTGCAACCCTCCCACGGGCACTTTAGTGGTCTATCATCATCATGAACACGTTGATGTCCAATAAGATTTTTGTGGGAGCTGAATCTCTTCTTCCCACATTCTTCATGGGTGCACCTATTGCTGTTGTGCAGAAGTAGCTCTGCCTTCGAAAGGAAACTCATCTTGCAGCCGTCAAGTTCACACTTGTAAGGCCTGTTCTTTTTGGTAGGATTGCTTTTTGTGATAGCGTCTTCAAGTTTAGCAATCACATTTCTTGGCTGTCTCTTCACTTTAGTGACCTGCCTGGTCATAGTGATAGTGGTACCACATCTAGCTCTAGACCTTAAACCTTCACAAGGACTTTTGCTAAATCCATTAGAAGTAGATTGATCATCTGCGAGTAAGTCGAGCTCCCTCCTCCTTTTTCTACCACTTATAGTCACTGGTCGAGATTCCAAATTGGTTTGAATCTTACTTGTAGATTTATTTCCATCCTCAAGTTCACAATGATCAGTACCGTCAACTTTTTTGGGGACTTCCAGGCCTATAACAATGGTAGGCAGGTCTGCCTCACTCACAATACTGTCACTTTCAACCTCCATTTCTGGCATTTTGCTCAAAGTTGGACTATCCACTAGCTTGTCAAGTTCTCCCATTTTCCCTGTATGCTTATTGCCACTTTCCAGAGAAGAGTCACTGATGCCTAGCATTGATGGTTTGGCAGCAGCAACTGCCTTCTCTACCGGAGGATCTTTTCTGGCTGTTTCTTAGTTGGATGCTAAGATAATCTGCTGCAGCCAATGGTCTAAATGTCATTTTCTGATTTATCATTTGTTTCAACAGGAGGAGTTATGTCAGATGATTCAAGTGGCTTAGGCTTGTATCTCCTTGAATAGTGAATGACTTTTCTCACTTCACAAGAGATTTGCCTGTCTGTATTGGCTTCCTGTGCTTCATTCTTACCTCCCTGCTTAGTTTCACGAGTAAGAGGAGAAAGTGTGGTTCCTTGGGAATTTCAATCTTCTCAATCTGATAGCTCATTGATGTGACTTGGTGTGAATGTTTAGAAGATCTCTTTGATCGGGATTTTCTTGACTCCCAAGTAAAGCTTGAATTATCTACATCCTGGCTTGATTCGCTAAACAGTCCATTCAACGTCAAAGCATGCGACATTTTGGTGGATGTAAATTGTTTCCTTAAGTTCATGTTCTGTTGCAGATTGATGCGCAACTTAGAGGTCCAGTCCTCTGAAGATTCACTATGTTCCTCACTTTCAGTTGCAAGGGCAATCAAGTTGAGGTCTTCCAGAGAAGCACCATCGAAAGGAATCTCCTCATAGCAAAAAGGGATCCCCACCTCTTCGGCAACACCAAGAACATGAGGTTTTATTTTCCGAAAATCTACAAAATGGGAAGTAGAAGTTCATAAAGAAGATCGTAGCCAAATTGAAATGCTAATAGTGACAAACTATTTAATCCTAGACAATCTTGTTCTGCCCTGCAATCTTAGTAAATCTGACTACACAATCACCAATTGCAAATCTAAAATTTAATCTGTATGAACCTCACAAAACAACACGGAGCGGACCTTCTGAAAATGGCATGGGACAAATTGTAATTGATTAATTTCATAATTTATATTTCAGTTAAAAATGTTAAGAGTACCAACTACCTGAATGACAAATGGCAAGGATATTTGCTCCACCTCTTGAGTGCAGTAGTCTTCTGTCTGAACAGCATGTTCCAGGCAGAATAAGCGAGGTCTTAAGAAACCACTTGAACTGTTCCACCCTTCCAAGAGCTTGGGTGATGCAGAAGCTTGGTTAGTCCTTCACAAGTGAAGTATCAATAGGGACTGTCAACTCATTTTCCACCTTAGCACCTGAAAATTTGAATTGATTGAGAAAATTAGATGCTTTAGCATGGCGAGTAATAATATTAACTGAATCAACACTGAGATTCAATGTGGAGAATGAGTATATTGCATACAAGACAAACAGTTTAGTCGAGAGTTCTAAGAAAAATCACAAGATATTAGCTCACCCAACCTGCACTAGAACTGTGGACCATGATGTTGACATCAGATGTCAAACTAGATACTATTCCCCTAGCAGCTTCGGAATTCTCGGTGGCATTTATATTCTTGAACAGATCATTAGATGCTTTTTCAGATGGTTGTACAATCGCCATAAATGGATAACCAAGTACACCGCATGCAACACAGGGTAATGCCCCAGAGTCGATTTGGAAGTCGCTTAAGAAAACCATCATCATCCACATAAAAGTCATCAATTGCATCCATGTATATTCTCATCTGGGTACACAGATCCTGATTTCTAGGTTCTTCAGGAAAATCATTTTCACTGCATGATGTAGCAACAGTGTCAATGCTACTCAGTAAATTAGAAATCTTAGCGCAAGACGCCAGCGATTGCAGGTCCCACTCCACCACACGATAAGATGTACAATTGTGAAGAATATTATTCAACAGCTTGTTTTCCTTTAACATATCTTCTATAAATGCTGTCTTTACCAAGAGCTCCCTTTCTTCTTTCTGGCGATCTTTTAGACGAGAGCTTCTGACCCCTGGAAGTAAGGACCTTGGTACTCTGTAGGAAAAAAAAAACATGTTTATTCTGGCCAACCGTGTTAAGACGCGAACTTCTTCCTCTGGAAGTACTTTACACATTTAAATAGGATGATAGATTTATTTTTCTACTTTGGCAATAAAGTGAAGAAAAGGTACGGGGAGGTGGACGGGGCAGCACATTTTCTTTTATAGGTGCCACCAGATGGATGCAAATGCTTAAGCACTATACCTGGCTGTGAAAGACATGGTTAGAAGGTAAAGAAGCTGCTGATGAGAAAGCATAGGAAGAAAATTCATGGCAGCTCTGCGCACTGCAGCTTCTTTAGCTACAGCAAGCCACTGCGGGGTGCCGAAGTTGGCTGCTTCTCCACAATTGAAACCTATATTTCCACGAAAAATGCACATGCGGATTAAATAATATAGACAATAGCAATAAACAAGGAAGAAACCACTGGTATCGACTCGATTATGAGAAAATCAAATAAATTACCATGACTGAATCCCACATGATAAGACCTCGGAAATGTAACAACAAATTCACCAGGGTTCTGCACTAACCTGGAAAAAATAACCATACCAGATATCAGCAAAACACTGGGGACAATGAGTTATAAACATAGAGTTCAGCCTCAATTATCATGTCATCTTGTATCAGTGGTAATTGCAATGCAACAAAGTAGAGATCTCAAAGTTCAAAGATGACTAAAGACAAGTAGCAGCACACCTGCAACAGGGGATTCCGGATGCAGCAACCACTTCAGGTGACAGAAGAGTAGTTTTTTCACCTAGTCTAGTAAGGGCAGCTGGAATGAACATATAATTCAGGAAAAAGGTACACAAGTAAGGTTGATACTAAATAGTTGATACTAATAATCAGATACAACCGGAACTTCAGCAATAAATCATGACCCAGAAATCGTATTTGTAATATAGCATAAATTCGAGCAATGCATCATGTCTCATGGAGTGCATCTGGCTTAAATAAAATGTACATAAGGATCTGATAGTTATATCGATTTTTCATGAACCATCATGGGTTGAAACCATAAATAAGATGCTACCATATTAGAAAAAAAAACACTTCCAAGTTCCAACATATAAAAACCTTGACCACTGGGATTAGGTTCCATCAGTTTCCAGGTTATATCCCCTTTTGTATGTGGGCAGGACATCTTTAGGCATATTCAGATTTTTCTGAAGGCAAAAGAGGAAGAGCTCATATGCAGTGTCTGAACACATGCAGTGGCTGAGTACACAGAGGAGTAGAGGCAAAACTAATCATGGTTAAAAGTATAAATGTCAACAGACAGAAAAAGATCCAGATTCCTTTGTGTATTTGTCAACCTAGATTTCAGGAGAGTATAAAAACCAGCTCAGGCCCAAAATAATCTCAAAAGAAAAACGGCAAAGAAAATTTCAAATTTAATTGAAATATTATTTGCGCTAACCAAGACAAAAGTTGAAGGAATGGTTACCTAATCGATCAGTACTTTCTCCATATGCATGGCAACGAATCACTTCTTCAAATTGAAATGCATAATCTCCTGGAACTGCATACCAAGTCTTTGCAGAACCCATGTGGAGAAAATTCAAACTGTGAAGCTCGTGATCTTCCACATGCCAAGCAAACCAGCTGAACAACATTCCAAGATAGACCATCGGAGATGTAACACCGGGAATATCATCTGGCATGAAGCGGGTCAGAGATCCAGGTGACCTAGCAATCACTTGTAAGTTCCAAGGGCTATTGGAAAGCTTCCAACCAGCACTACCTTCGGCTTCAACTACATCATTGGAAGACCTTTGCCTGTTTGTACATGTGGGCTGGTTGGATGGCAAAAAACTTAAGTCTCCAGATACGCCTGAACCTAAATCAGGACTATTATTATGAATTGAACCTGCACCAACACTATTACTATTCACAATATCTACTTGATCATCCCTGCTAACAAGATCTCCTAGATTATTTCTGTCAAACGTCCCCCGTTTTCTTCTCCTCCTATGTCCACGAAAATAACGAAAAGATCCTTCCGGCTCCGCAAACCCAGACCCAGGCACATCATTTGCATACTCAATATATATAGGCTTTTCAGTTGCTGCTTTCCAGAACATCGCCTCTGTAACTAATGGAGAAATATCCTTAACGCAACCTAAGAGACTTCTGGAAAATTGCTTTGACTTTGCCTCAAACTGCTCCAATGTATAAACTTCTCCACTCTGCCACACTTGTTTCTGAGCACCCGAACCCTGAACATTCCCCAATAGAGACTTAACCTTCTTACTATCATTACCTAACTCTTGATGTCGAGTAGTAAAAACTGCCTTAACGTCCACATCAGCAGTACTCCCCTTCCCCCCATTTTCCATATTGGAAACATTCACATTGCAATCCAAGTCCGGGCATTTCGAAAGCGACTTATTCAAATTATGCACTACATACTTCTTAGAAGGCTTGGGCAATGGTGGAATCACTTTACATATACCAAAAACACTAGCTTCTTTCTCAATTTTCGATATATAAGCTATTGGGTCAGCGAATTCAGTATCAGTAGGCCTAAATTCAGGTGCCAAAGGCAACCCTTTTAACCATTTTGGTACTTCCACATTCTTCATTACAATCCAAAATTGAAGACCATAACCAAACCAACACTACAGAACACAACTTTTACAATCTACATACTAAACTAAAAAAATACCCATTTACCACAAACTCAAAAACCCTTAGTTAATTAGTTCAGATTCTTGTTATACCGTTATTGGACAAATTATTCAATTATATATGAAATTGGAGCAACACAATTGATAAATGTAGAATAAATGTTGAATTTATATACAGAAGAACCTGAAAATTTATATTTCTGGATCTGATTTGGTCTTGTAAAACACCAGAAATGAGAGAAATCAAATTGAATTTGTGGGTTTGTGTAGGCTTTTTGTATAAACAATTGTTTCGCGCAATATAGAATATTGCAGTGTGATGTTATAACGTGCGCGACAATAATTCGGATATACTCGTACTCGTTTAAGTAATAAATCTTACTTATCCATCCATTATATGGTATCATGAATCAGTTTCTTTTAATCTCACGACAAAATTATATAATTTTTTATAAATTAGCAATGAGGTGAGTTTGGTTACTAACAAAACCCTTTTTCACTAAACTATTCGATTATATATATGATTTAAATAATTGAACTATATGTTGTAGGGTGTTGATAAACATTAATTGATTACAGTAATAAATTTCGGACATATTAATATAAGATAGTTTAATATATTAATTTATAAGTGATTGTTTATAATATAAAGTTAGTGGATTATTAACAATGGGGCGTACATTATTTTATTTTGTTGATGTGTCACAATAAGTGGAGTGGTTAATTTTGGAGGTTGTATACTTTGTTTTTGTTTAGGTAGTTTCCATTTATAGAAATATATCAATATGAAGTATAAATTCAAAGTAACATTTATTATGATTATTCGAATTTTAAAGATATTATTGTTACATAAATAGAAATTTATTTCAATATATTAGTTATAGGAATGATAATCCAAATTGGATGTAATATAAAATTTATTTCACTTCACCTCATTCATTACAAAAGAAATAGAGTGACGATATAATTTAACTGATAAATAACTAGAGTGTCGTGATTAGGTGAAATAACCTCTTTTATGTATTCCAATACATAGTGCGTCAGAATGAAAACGTGGCGTGACGGTCTCCCTAACTAAAATGATAGTTCATGAATTATAAAATTGATCTGTTTCCTTGAGTTTTATGAGTTTAACCGATGACCATGTTCATAACATTATCACATAGTCATTTATATATATTTTTCAAAATTAATTTATAAACATGAAAATGAAGTGAAATCTGATGAAGTTCTTATTCCCATGGAGTTCAGCACTCCAGCTAAATTTTTCATTGCATAATCTTTGAGAAAAGTGAAATCAGACGAGAAAAAGTGAAATTCCCAATTATTAATCAACACATACCACATTCAAAATACATCCACTTAACACTCTAAATTAAAATACAAAACCTCCTAGTTGATTTCTTCATAGTCTGTCTCTTATTACATGAAAATGCATATCAAAAACTGAAATAGTGTCTCCAATAATATTATGTATACACAGATTGATGATTATTGATTACTATAAAAAACTTTCTATCTCAATATCTCAATTTTCATCCACACTTGAAGTTAGCAAATCCATTATTATCACCATTTTGTTTCTTATTCATTGCTGCATTGCTTGGGACTGGTAGCTTCACTCTGCAATTGTGTGGTCTTCTTGGAGACCTAATGTCACATGTCTTCATCTTCAACCTTAAACCAAACTTCCCGAGAAACGCGTTCCAACTTCCTTTGGTTTTCATAAGCGCATCAATCTCTTCTTTCATGTTTGAGCACTTCTGTTCAAGCTCGAAAACGCGTTCTCTAACGTTTTCAACTGTGACCATCTTCTTGAGTTCTTCGGAGCCATCTAGTTGTATAGCACTACTAGTTCTTGCAAGTGACTTAAAGCCAATTGAATTTCTTGAATCATCGATTTCCTCTGGTGCGGGAAGCCAACCTGAAACAGATGTCCTGAGGCGTCGCTGTTCAAAGAAAAGAACCTGAACAATTACTCGAAGAGGTAGTCTCTCGTTTTGAGCTGCATGTGAGCTCGCTTCCAGAGAGAGCTTCTGGCAATTCATGATTCGACAGAGTTGTTCCCTCTCCGAATCTGTCAGACCAGGATGTGCCTGAAATAACAAGAGTTGGTTAGTATCTAAACTTTGCAGGGAGGTACAAAGAATAGAGATCGAGGGAGAGTACCTTGAGATAGATATCGATAGCACGATATAGTCTATCGTCTGAGACTCTGGCATAACCAGGAATTATAGCAGCTAGAGACTGGAATTTGCACGTCTTTAAGTTAACATCAGGCGCTACTTCAGCCAGGTAGTTGTCGACCAAATTTGCCACCACTGTTACCGGAGTAAGTGATCTAGAGCCACCCTCGTACTCATCTTCTTCCTCTAAATAGTTTGACGTAGAATCAATGATATCTTCGTCTAATAACATGAAGTGATCAACCATCCGATGCATGCAATCAATATCATAAAGCGTTTCGCCTGAGTAATCCATGTTTGGTATCAACAGGTCCTCCAGTTCAGCTTCATTCAATTGCCTCCCAATTATCTTCTCTAGTCTATCTTTGCATGAATCCCTTGCTTGCAGGATCATCGATGTCCTCAAAAGCCGAAGCAAGAACTTACTACAATTAGCTCCCCTCTCAACTGGTAGCAACTCTGCTATCTCCTCAAGAAGAGTCCTTTGGTCAGCCTCATATGACGCAGAATTGGACTCAGAGCCATACTGACTATCAATTTCAGAACCTGATGGCCTACCACATAAAGGCAGATGCTTCCCAGCATAGTGCATTAACGATCCAGCGATTCTTATATGCGCCATGCCTTTAGCATAGACTGCTAGTATAAACCTTCTATAAAGAGGTAATTTGAGTAAGCAAACAGATTCATACCACCATTCCTCACCCAGACGAAGTGGCTCTGTATTGATCTGAATCCCGTTCCATAGCTCAACACCGCTTGGAGGCTCACCAGTATCCTCAATTCGCCAACTGAATAGATTTGGATCCACAGAAGCCTTGGTTGCCAGTGAATCAATACCTCTTGAAACAATATGAAGTTCTTCCGCCATAGGAAGAACATCACCACACGTTTCAATGGCTTTGATAGAATCAGCCCAACTCCCAAACACTTCATCCAGGAAGCTTTCTATCTGCATAATGAGATTCCCTTCACCGTAGTCTTCAGTCATTTGAAGGTAATTAGCTGCACAACGAAGACTAACTACATTCGTCACATTTAGATCGATCTTGACGCCATAACAGAACTTGGCAACAAGTAGAAAGGATTTTTCGCCTCCAGGTATATCATGAAGCTCCAAAACTGATTTCCCTCCACGTTCCCATTTCCTGTTTACCGGGATCTCTTTGATCATATTCTCCAATAACTTGCTTCTAGATATAAGAGGAAACTGAAATGCACAACAATCACTCAATGGTTAGTGTAACTAAAAACCAATTAAGAGAACTTGCGAAGAATCAACATTAACATGCTACAATGCCTCAAAAAGGCTCCCGCCTAAGCAGGGTACGGGATCGGATAGTTAGAAAACTTATACGAAGCAGTATACCTTGTGCAGATGGAATGCTGTTTCTCCAATTTCAATTCTGATATCACTAGCAAGGCCAGTGGAGCAAAGCCTACAAAAGTCACTCTCACCATTTTCTTAAAAAGTACAATATAATTATGCAAACATTTTTCAGTAATTACACAAGATGGAAAATCCTTTCTAACACTCTTAACTAATTCATCCATATAAATTTTGTTTAATTTTTTCGAAGTTATGATATACTCCCTCCGCCCCTAAATGATTGGTACATTTTGATTCATGGTCAACAAAACACGATTTCAAACATAAATATCTCTTATTTTACATATGAAAAAATTATAAAAAGTTGATAGTTCAAAAATATATATTGAGACGAATCTAACAATATATCATATGACTATATTATTTCTTATTGGTTAATGAGAATTATTGATCAAAGTTTTTTTAAAGTTTGACCATGTAAAGTCAAAATATACCACGAAGGAAATATAACCGATTGATGCGTAGTATATTATTGTATGAATCTTTTGATAAAAAATAGCAAATCTATTTTTTCTCATCGCAAGGACTTATAACACCAAACAAACACCATGCTATACCAAAATATATTAAAGATTATATTACAAAAGAAATTATTTGGCATAATTAATTAAATTAAAACTGGAAAACAAACCAGGTTGTGCCATCTAGGTAAAACATGTCTGATTTTGATCCAATCTTCATGCAAGCCATTTTCTCATCACTTCCTCACCCAAACACGACAATTATACTGAAAAACTACGTTTGGAAACAAGAAAAAATAACTAAATTGAGAGATATGCTAACAATAATGTAACGTAATAATAATAAATTCTACTGAACCAACAAAAACATTAAAAAAAATGTAACGCCATGTGAGTGAATTGAATGTGACTAAGTAGGAGTATATATTATATATGTGATTAATTGATTATGATTTATGGGATAAGTTTGAGTCGTATTTGTTTCTTAGTCAAAGGGCTGAAGAGTCCAGATAGAAATTTGTTGAGTCTGTTACAATCGAAGATAATTACTGTATCTTAAGCGGAAAAATAATTGACCATATGACTATTTCTTGTTTTAGTTATAACTAATTACCACCTATGTCTCAAATTAATTTTACAAGATCCATTTTATCATTATGTTCATTTTGATGAACAAATACTACCAATGTTATGCTTTATCATACACAAAACATAAAACATAATGTTTGACAGCATACATTACAATAACCTAATGTCCAAAAATTGAATGAAACAGATACAGATGTTATGTTTGATCATGTTTGCCAACACGAACATCTGTGTTCATTGGGCATGTTTTCCGGTTATGACCCAACTCCCTACATCGGCCACACCGCTTTCGGGCAACCGCCTTCCCCTGATCTGCCAAACATTTGTTCTTCTTCGTACCTTGCTCGTTTCCAATTACCGGTGGCCTCACAATGACACTTTGGATATCGTTTGGAACCAGGCGCGACCACTCAGTATGATGCCGCACTGGCATTAATGGTGTAGAGTATGCCAACTTCAGAGATTCAATTGTGTAATGCCTATCAGAAAATATCAAAGAAGACCATTATATATAGATAGATAGATACACAACTGTATATATAAGTAAACTAAACAAGACAATATATATAGTTATGTATAGCGAAGTTAACAAATGAAACTGTAAAAATACCTGGAGGCTACACTGTATATTGATAAACCACGCTCCCTACAAGCCCTTATAGCATGTGAACATGGTAGTTGGTTAAGTTGGAACTTGTTGCACGTGCAAGTTTGCAATTTTATATCAACCATCTCATCACGATGACCATCTAAAACGCGGGAGCTCCATTGATCTATTTCATGTACCTTGAAATGGCGTGACTTATCATCCCGTTTTCCTAGTTTTCTCTCAGCATAAGGAGTGAGAGAACTGGCACAATTATTGGCTATTCGTAATCGATCATGGATCCATACCTGTATTTTTGTCCTTATAGTTTCCAACATGTCAATTATAGGCAACTCACAAGCCTCTTTCAGTAAATCCTTCATTGACTCCGAAACTTTCGTTGTCATGATACTATATCTCCTCGCCGAGAAGAAACAACGGGCCCATTTAGAAGGGTCGACATCAATTAGATAGTCATACACCGCCTTCTCCATTGATCGAACTTGATGCATCTTTTCCTTAAAATCAATCTCCATATAAGCTTTAGCCACGTCATACAAGAAATCTTGGGCCTTCACCTTATACTTTTCTGATATGTTCAAACCCAAATGAAACATGCAGATTCCATACATTGCATTGGGAAATTCTTGCAAACAACATTTCTCTATAAAAGGATGTATGTCAGAAATAAAAACTAAATCATCTCTCGCCCCAACTACATGATGTAGTTTCTGAAAAAACCATGACCACGCATGATCATTCTCGATTGCAGCAACCCCAAAGGCTAAAGGGTAGATCTGGTTGTTTCCATCTATGGCAGTAGCAATGAACAACACACCTTTGTAATAGTCCTTCAAAGAACATGTGTCTAGAGCTATTACTGGACGTATGCATGACCCAAATCCAGCAATAGATGGCCCAAATGCTACAAAACACATTTCAAAACAGTTGTTCTTGTCGACTTGATATGCTGAATAAGTTCCAGGATTAGCTTGCTCTAACAACCATAAATAAGATGGCAACCCCATAAATGATGATTCTGACTTCTCACGAAACAGTTCAGTAGCTATCTCTCTTGCTTTCCATGCTTTCCAATAACTAACTTTGATACCATAAACGCGTTCAAACATGTCTCTTATATGCACGGGATCATTTTCGCCCGGCTTAACCATATGCGCAATGGTATCAGCAGTAGCAATACCTCGAGTACATTTTTGTCCTGAATCAATTGAACAACTATGTTGCTTTTCATATGACCGAATAACCCATCCACCATGAAGAGGTGAGAACGTACCCCTCATCCTCCATTTGCAAGTTTTATCAAGACAAACCACTATGAACCTTTTACAGTTTGAATGTGTCACTTTAAACTGACGGTTTGTCTCAACTGACATCATACGTAGACGAAGCATCATTTCAGCCTTGGACTTCAATGTCTCACCAACTTTGAAAGCCTGCCTTATGGGGCCCTTGGTCGACTGTAGGTTTGAAAGAACAATCTTTCCGTGTGATCTGTCTCGGCCTCTTTTAATACCTGAAGATACACAACGCAAATGTCAATATGCGTCTTTAAACATTCATAAACAACATAATTCATCAATATTCGGCATAAAATACATGTTTTCTTGAGCATATTAGTTTATGGATGTATAGTAGTGTACCTTTCCGCATTGGAGTATTTTCATCACCAAAGCTACACTTTTGTTGGACATCAGATGGAGTAAACTGAAATTCGTTAATAGATTTAGGATTCTCAGCTTTAGGAGGAGCAGATCCTTGATTTCCTAGTGGGTTTATTGACGCCGATTGAAGTGATTTTAGATGTGCACGATAATATGAATCAATGGCACGCTCAAATGGATCACGACGTACATAACTATCATAACTATCATCCTCGTCTTCATCATCAAATGAGTCAGGCGTTATGTAACCATCACCATCTTTGTCATCGTAGTTGGATTCATTGTTACTACTATTCTCTTCCTCCTTAATGTCCTCTTTCCATATAGATGGGATTCCTTCAGGAAAGTTCACACTGTTGCTTGCGGAATACTTAACAAGGGACAGGTCAACGTGCACCTTCTGTTTTTGCAATGCAGTCGTTTGAGGTTGGGATGCAATGTGGACCTTCGGTTTTAATGATGTGGTAATGCATAAAGGAAGAGTACAATCTCGCTTGCTATTCAACTCAATGAATGTGGAAATATCCACATCTGTCGTCATTAAAAAAGGCGGCATTACCTCATTGGCCGGGTAGCTCATCCACCCATGAACTTCAACTATGTTTTCATCACGACTAATCCTCACTGCAGCACAAATCATATCAACTAGTTCCGAGTAGGTGGTCGTCTCTTTAAGTCTCACAAACTTCGTGAACAACCCATCATACTTCCAACAGCCATCATCACATTTTTCCCACTTCCCCATATAACTAACTGGGACAAGTAAACCTGCATTTGTCATAAAACATATTAAAATTGTGTTTTGCAGCGTATAATTGTGTTTTTCAGCGTAACATGGTGTTTACAGCAAACAATGGTGTATAATCCAATTTTCAATAAAAAGTCACCAAAAGAACATGATTATTTCAGTTCTAGCAAAAGAACCCAACCAAAAAGAACTCTTCAAAAGGAAAGTAAGGAAAAATAAGTCAACCAGGAAAAAGTCAAACAATAACTCCACCAAAGTACCTTTATTCGGGTCCATTAGCTCGACCCGGAAATGGAGAAGAATGTGGAAGGGAAAACCGGACGCCGTCTGCCAGAGTAGGTGAAGAGGAAAATAGAATACGTTCCGCTACTTATCGCATGGAGTCGGAAAGAGAGCCGCCGTCGGAGAATGGCGGAGGCGGAGGTTTACGGGTTTGCTTAGGTTCGAAGTGGAGAGAGAGTGAGAATAAATTACTAAGGTAGAGAATATTTAATGAATGTTATTTAGTCAAATTTTAATTAAATGTAATTTCTATAGTTTTTTTTACTTGCTCGAATGGAAAAATTAGAGTTTTTTCATTTATTAAGCTTTCTTTGTTATTTTTAAATTTTTTTGCGTACTGCAGTACTTTTACTGTAGTTAGGGTATATAAGTTGTGATTAATCAATTTGAGATTAATAATGGAACTCAACAATGAATAGTAATTTAGCAACAAGGAGCAATTCATGAGTGTGGTTAAGGTGTGTTTTCATGTGTTTTTTATTTTCAAATGAATTCGATTTTGTTTCAGAATATTATCCATTTTCACTTGGTATTATATTGTCAATTTATACTATTATTACAAATTCTATATAAAAAAAATTCTATAAAGTACTATATATGTACTACATTTGGTGTACATATGCAATTTTGCTACATAATTGATTTAACTATTTTTGAATTGTAATAATTTTTATTTATTACTCGCATTACAATGATGCATGAAGTTAAAAAAAGGGCAATAATCAAACTTTATGACAGGGAAGGGGAATTAGGGGGTTTTTTAAAGCCTTACAATATTTTTGTAACCAATCTACATGTGAAGTTTGTTTAAATTGTAAAATAACCCTCTTGTACTTTTTTAACTTATATTCAAGTATTTTGTTTGGCTATTATTTCATTAGAGGTAGTCAAACAAGAAAAATTAGGATAAGATTGTTCCTCTCTTACACGCTTTTATTTCAATAGACGTAATAAAAACCTTCCAATAAACTTTATTTTTATATTAGATGGTTTTAGTTATGTTTCAGTTTTAATAGTTTCATATTTAATCTCTATCGACTATTTAATCGTTTGTTCTTATTTACTTTACAACTTTAATTGTGACATTTGAAATATATTATTTGAAATCTATCATTTTTAAGTTTGTAAGGAGAGTATTTTCATGGTTTGTATTTTCTTTCTGGTATAAATAAAATATTAAAGTCATTTAAATATCCTAGATTATAATTAAATAATTTTTATTTTGTTATGACTAAATAATTCTTTTCTTGATGATAAATATCAATTTTGCAAAATTATGTATTATGTAGTTGAATTTATTTTAAGGGTATATTAGTAATTTAATCGTATTATAATTATTATTACATCATACAAAACTAACGATTAATAACAAGGGAAATACATCACACTTTTAGAGCTCATACAAGTTGTTCCAAATATAAAACTAAAAAGATTCGAACATTGGCTAATCTTATTTGTTCTTCTTAACAACTCCACTACTTAATGACTCTGCGTATGGATTTGCCCTTTGCAGTGATGCATAAAGGAATAACAAAGTCTCGCTTGGCACTCAACTCCATGAATATTAGAATATCTGTATCATTCACCATTGTGAAAGGCGGTATTACCTCTTTCATCGGGTAGCTCATCCATCCACGGACTTCAATCGTGTAATAATCCCGACTCAGCCCGATTTCATCAAAAATCATATCAACTAGTTCACGGTAGGTAGTCGTCGCTCTAACTCTCACATACCTCGTATAAACTCCATTGTATGTCCAACAACCATCATCACTTTTTTCCCACTGCCCCCTATAACTAATTGGGACGAGTACACCTACACGTTGTCATCATGCATATTAAAATGGTATTTTGGAACTTACAATTGTGTCTTAACAAATAATGGTATATAATTCAATTGTCAATAGGCAAATCACTCAAAAAAACATGGATGTTTCAATTCTAACTTAAGAAGAACTAAACCAATCGTAAAAAGAAGAAAGTAAAAGTCAACGAAGAAAACGTCAATAAACAAGAACTCAACCAAATTACCTTTAGCCCTATCCATTAGCTCGACGTGAAATAAGAGGAGGTGGAGAGGAAAGTGATGAGTGATGACGTCGACAGAGCAGGCCGACAGGTGGAGGTGGAAGAACAGAGGCGGATTTGCTTAGCTTTGGAGAGGAGAAATAATGAAATATTAGGGGTGGGTAGGATGCTTTAAGTAGAAGGATAAAAATTCTTGCGCGTGGGGTGCACGCGTTTCGTAGTCAATTTTCGGGGCCTGAGGTATCGGGAAAGAAATGGAGGTATCAGGGAAATCTATGGTAGATGTGCCCACAGATGTTGTTTTTCTTTCAATTATTATTGACGAAGAAAACATTTAATACATTTTTACTAATTTCGCAGCAGTTCATTGCAGTCTCCACCCAAACTTTATAGATGTCATCTGAAAATAACACGAAGTGTACCTGCAAGGTAAAGCAGACTTCAAATGCATATTAACAGTAGAATTATCTATACGATCTGCGGTCAGATTATATGATCCGACTACAATAAACATATCGAGCACATAACAGCTCAATAATTTTAGTCTATATTCATATAGCGGCAAGGAATATAATAAGAATGGCGCTCTGTTAAGTAGCACGGAATGTGGGGAGTTAACAGGGCGGAACAGGTAATAGGGTACCTCTTTCAAGTCATTTGAGTATTTCTTTACAGTTGATAGAGCCACTCTAGCAGCTTCATCAAAAGGATAGCTGAAATGCAAAATAAAAATTAAATTAAAAAACCAAAGAAGTTGCAATGCATCTCGTACGAGGCATTAGTATGCATATGCATCTGCTCAAGCTAAATATAAAAGTTGTATACATACAATACCATTTGTTCGAAATACCAGAAAGACTGACCTAAATGTGGTCTATGCTTCTAAAATGACCATTTAGAACGCGAGACCTCCGTTGATATATTTGATGTACCTTGAAATGACGTGACTTATCATCCCGTTTTCCTAATTTTTTCTCGGCATAAGGAGTGAAAGAGCTGGTACAATTTTTAGCTATTCGTAACCGATCATGGATCCATACTTGTATTTTTGTCCTTATAGTTTCCAACATGCATGTCGATTATAGGGCACTCACAAGCCTCTTTCAGCAAATACTTCATTGACTCCGAAATTTTCGTTGTCATGATACAATATCTCCTCGCCGAGAAGAAACAACAGGCCCATTTGGAAGGGTCAACATCAATTAGATAGTCATATACCGCCTTCTCCTTTGATCGAACTTAATGCATCTTTTCCTTAAAATCAATTTCCATATAAGTTCAACAATGTCAGAAGAAAGATTACATGATTTGAAAATTGCTTGATTGGAGAATATATGATTGATAGATTATGATTCCATTGTTAACAAATTTGAATCGCATCATGCACGAAAAGATCTTTTATTCAACTTTTCAAAATATTGTCCATTTTCACTTGGGTGCTCAATAAAACAAAAATAATTATCAAATTTGATCGACATGTTCGTCGTTTAGGAGATCCAGGAGTTGAATGTGTATATTATTATATTATGACTAATATATTCTGCTAAACAACTAGAAGATCACCACCTAAACCGACGACTAGAGTTTTAGCGGACCATAGATAGGAACAGTGAGGTATTTTCTTAATTTATTATTTTCGATTCCAACATTAAAATGACCGATCAGGTCGGTTCGATTCTCTTTTTTGGCTAAATGCGAACGCATCTGTCTTTTGGCTTTCACTGGAACACTCAGGATTACCATGCATATTGGATTCGCTCTGATGTCTTGATGATTGCAGTAGTCCTACTGTTTTTTCGTGCGAACTAGTGCACTTACATGTCTATTTTGACAATTAACTAAGTCTCACATACCTCGTGAACAATCCATTAGAGCAAATAACTCGTACAATAACAAAGTTAATTATAATAACATTGCATGTCGGCATACTTCCATTTGTCTAGATGTGATTCAAGCGGGCACAAGTGCATGAAAAATACATCACATAATAAGAGCTTACAGAGCTCACACATACACGTTGTTCCAAATATGAGACTAAAAAGACCCGAACGTTGATTAATCTTATAACTTTGCTCTTTCTTACCAACTCGACTACATAATGACTCTGCGTTTGGCTATGCTTGTGGTAGTAATGCATAAAGGAACAACAAAGTCTCGCTTGGCACTCAACTCCATGAATATTGGAATATCTGTATCCCTCGCCATTATGAAAGGCGGTATTACCTCTTTGACCGGGTAGCTCATCCATCCACGCACTTCAATTATGTAATCATCCCGACTCATCTCGATTTCATCACAAATCATATCAACTAGTTCACTGTAGGTGGTCTTCACTCTAAGTCTCACATACCTCGTGGAAGTTCCATGGTACGTCCAACAACCATCATTACATTTTTTCCACCCCCCGTGATAAATAATTGGGACTAGTATACCTACACCTTTGACATAATGCATATTAAATTGGTATTTTAATTTGCAACCTACGATTATGTCTTAACTAATAATGGTGTATACTTCAATTGTCAAAAAGCAAATCACTCAAAAAAACATGGATGTTTCAATTCTAACTTAAGAAGAACTAAACCAAAAGAAAAGTAGTGGTAAAAAAAAGTAAAAGTCAACCAAGAAAAATTCAATAAACAAGAAAATTACCTTTAACCCAATCCATTAGGTCGACGTGAAATTAGAGGAAAGCGATGACGTCGACAGAGCAGGCCGACAGGTTGAGGTGGAAGAACAGATTTATCTCCTAGGAACGGAATATCTACTGGTCTGGAAGGAGCGGCCGGCGTCGGAGAACAGTGGAGACGGAGGCAGAGAAGGCGGATTTGCTTAGCTTTGGAGAGGAGAAAGGAGAGTGACTGTGATCATGAGTTGGGAGGGTTTACTTAAACCCAAATCGGGCAAATCCAATAATATTGACGGGTTTTAAAAATTAGATCCAAATCCGACCTAAGAATCAATTGACCCGTTGTTTTTGGTCCTTAAATTTTTGGGTTGGATTGGGAGGGTCACACATTAACAAATTTGGCGGTTAAAAATTGAAAATATTACGTCAAATAAGTTCAAATACTAAAAAAGGTAAATAGTAACTGTATTTGACTTTGAAGAACAATAAGAACATAAAATTTGAGTAAATACTAAATACTACCAATAACCAATCCAAAATTGAAAGTCTACATAGTTAATGATCAAGAACTAAAAATATCATAATAATATTCATAATTTAACATTTTAATAATGATATCAACAATAACATTGTCATAAAAAATTACTCAGTCCATCTTTTTTAAATTTTGTTTTAATTAACGTTTTATATTTTTAAACCAATATTTGATGAGTCTTTTCTTTGAAGTCATTATTTAATGTAATCAAAGTGCAATAAATATAATATTAATATATGAATGTCATCGTTGATTAGTATATTAATTAGAGATATGTGTTCATTGTTTTTTAATTGACGTGAGAAGAACAAAACGACAACTTAAAATAATGGAGAAAGTAAGGGTGTATCATGTTCTCGTTAAAAGAAAATTAAAATGAGTTAGATTAATATTTTTGTAACTTAGATAATATAGAGTTAATCGAATAGCCTAGTGGAAAAGGCTCTTGCTGACCAGAAGGTCCTGGGTTCGAAACTCACCTCATCGCTAATTTACAAAAAAAAAAAAAAAATATCTAAAAATATTAATTATATGTAACATAAACTTACTAAAAAAAATACTAAATTATATAGCTATGATAAATAAAAGTGAATAATATTGTAATAATAACAAAACCAATAAATTCATAAACTGACCTTGAGAAATTTCTCATACTTCTCACTACCGTTGATGCATTTTTAATGTAGGAAACTGTTTTGTTAACAAATATTTAGTATAATTTTATAAATGTGACTTAATATGTATTTCTTTGGGTTGGGTCGAGTCGGGCTCCTTCGGATTAGTTTAAAGCCAAATCCAACCCAGTTTTTAGGATTTTTGATTACTAAATCTAAACTCGACCCATTAACCCAACTTATTCACATTTTTCGAGTTGGGTTGGGCAGGTAGGTAATTTATGCACACTCCTAACTTTAAGTAGAAGAGTAAAAATCCTTGTGCGTGTAGTGAACGCGTTTGTGGCACGGCAAGTATTCACTAGTGCTCGCAGGGGCGGACCCCAATGTGTTCAAGGTGGTTCATTTGAACTACCAAGATATTCTATAGTTGAGTTGGTAAGTAATAATAAATTATGGTGAACAACCAAGGTTCAAATCCTCTTAGCAATATTTTAAAATTTCTCTTCTAAGAGTTCTATGTGTTCAAATTGTGTAATTTTTTTTTGAACTCCTCATTAGTTGCTCCTAATTAGCTTATTCATTAATCATTACACCCACAAATTTTATTTATAAATATATAATACATACCAATAATTTTATTTTATAATACAAACACTATTGAAAATATTTCACAATATTTTATAATACTAATATGACCTTATTATGACTTTATCTTTAATAAATCATACCCGATTATTGTTGAAATATAGTTTTAGACATATCCTTTATCTTATGAACACAATAAAGTGTTAAGTTTATATTTTGATCTTCTTATCAAACTCGAGCTCATTATATATTTTCATGTTGTTCGAATTATATAAATTTATGAGTTGCTCTAAATAATTAACAATTTAATATGATTCAACATTGAAAAATGAAATACAAAAATATCAGTATAAATTTTAAATCGTTAAAAAAATTAACATGTATTTCGAACCACCACTCTAAAACCCGTAGATCCACCCTGAATGCTCGTGTATGATCGGTGTGATTTCTATTGTTTTGTTAGTTGTGCTCGTTTATGACTGGTGTAATCATTAAGTTCTCATTAGCTGAACTAGTACTCTTATTAGAAGAAATGGTCAATGATGCCATGAAAAAGATCTGTTGCCATGAAAAAGATCAGGCTATAACCGACTCCATTGAGTTCACCGCCATAGAATTCAACATCTGTTGCCATGAAAAAGATCAGGCTATAACTGACTCCATTGAGTTCACCGCCGTAGAATTCAACATCTGTTGCCATGAAAAGATCAGGTACTGGTCGGGTGTTGATCGAGGGGCTAATGCATTCCACGGCACACGTTGGGAGGAGTCGAACGGGTATACGGTGCATTTGGGGTGTTTTGAAGGATGAATTTTTTGTGCTTCAGCCCTTCAAAACACCCAACGCATATACCATGCATTGACTTGGATGGGTGTTTGGCATGGAAATATATCAACTCCTACACAATGTAGCAACTAGCTGAATACAAATATTCATAACTCAAGAACCTTTTCGCAACTCGTTCGAGTGAGATCTTGCACATTCATATAATAGTACTTAGGAAGCATTGTAATCAACTCAGAAACAAAAAACAACCATAATCACTAATTTCGCAGCAGTTCATTTGCCGTCTCCACCCAAACTTTGTAGATGTCATCTGAAAATAACACAAAGTGCACCTGCAAGGCAAAGCAGACCCTAAATGCATATTAACAATGGAATTATCTGTACCATCTGCGGTCACATCATATGATCCGACTACAATAAGCATATCGATCATATAACAGCTCAATAATTTTAGTCTATATTGATTTAGTCGAAGGAATATAATAAGACTGACGCTCTGTTAGGTAGCACGGAATGTGGGGGATTAACAGGGTGGAACAGGCAATAGGGTACCTCTTTCAAGTCATTTGAGTATTTCTTTACAGTTGATAGAGCCACTTTAGCAGCTTCATCAAAAGGATAGCTGAAATGCAAAATAAAAATGAAATTAAAAAACCAAAGAAGTTGCAATGCATCTCGTACGAGGCATCACTATGCATATGCATCTGCTCAAGCGAAATATAAAAGTGTAACTTCTGTATACATACAATACCATTTGTTCGAAATACCAGAATGACTGACCTAAATGAGGTCTATGCTTCTAATATACTTCCCACTATAAGCATGGGTGCAACCGAAACAATTTTTTACATGCGTTTATATATGAATAACTGAAAGAGATTAAGTCGCCAATCAACACACCTTAGAAATAGTAGTTCTTTCATAGAGTTGACTACATAAACTTGAGCTACGATTACAATAAACAGATTAAACACTGCGTAGAAGAACTAACCCATAGATTCCACACGAGATAGCAGGAAATGCAATATATTTGATGTTACTTGCCTTAGCTATCTCTAAACTGTTCCTGTAATACAAATTCCGTAGAAGAGGAATGACAATACTAATTAAGAAAACCAAGGAAAGCCAACGAAAACAAAGAAAACTGATCACTTACTTATATGAGTTAATTAATGAGGCCTCAGGGTTCGTATCAGAATCATATATGGGTCCGACTGTATGAATTACATGAGATGCTGGCAGTTTAAAACCTCTGCAATACCAAAAGGTTAGAACTAATTTATCATAGACAGAATGAGGATCAAATTGTATTTCGGGACTGATTACTGGGACTTTCAAGCGATAAATTGCAGATCCATAACTAGCCGACAAAAGAGAACATACGGGGTAATCCTGGCTTCTCCAGTGGGGCAACGCACTCCAGGTCGAACTTCTGGGACTTTGTAGCATGCTTCACGAAGCTCTGGACCAGAAGCCCGATGTATCGCTGGGGATACAAAATTATCAGGAACCATCCATAATTATGATTCGCTAAAAGACAATCAGAAGGGACATATGTGGAATACCTCCATCAGCGCCACCACCTCCAAGCATCCGCTCATTGGCTGGATTGACCTATATAGGCAATACGAAAATAAAAAAATAGTACCCGAAACAGTAAAACTTCAACTTCATCAAAATGCCTTGATCTTAAAGAGGTTTGAACCCTGGTACATTAAGTAGAATTTCACTATATCCACTAGTCCTTTTTCTATGGAAGAATTGACTTCAATTTATACAAGTACAAGAGAACACATTTCTTAGAAAATTGCAAGAGTGCTACTATTACTAATGCTCCACATGTTTATATTATGTGATGTCTCGACTATTGACACACACAAAATTAAAGTCGTGTAGCACTTGTGAAATTATTATCTCAGCAATTACATTTGTTCAAGTATTTGAACTCAATGTCTGTATTAAAAACTGCCCGTTGGTCATCAGAACTTCTGAGCTTTATATTTATCTAGGTTATACGCACCCAGAATACTACATTTAAAATGATCCTAAAACAGTCTCACCGGGATCATTTTAAGTCCTTTTTTAACTCTACAATCTACTACCTCCGTAAAATCTAAGGTACTAATGCTATTGCCACTTATACACCGAGCTTCAACAAATATCACCCGATACGACATTTGTATGTACATCATCAATCAATATTAAGAAATGAGTTCCATCCAAACATATGTAATAACAACAGAATCCATATTCACACAGGCATAAATTCAGCTCACCTAGTCACCTACATAGGTACACATATACTACCTAATTAATGGAGTCATCGGGTGATAACGGTGAAACAATCTCTTTAAATGACAAATAGTACCTCCATTTCAAAATATTTGTCCATTTTGTTTATCAATTTTTAAAATTTGTAACCTTCATGTTGCACATTAATACCAAAATATTCAAATATGCATAATTTATGATCAACCTTGAGTATTTATAATTGTTAAAATTAGTATATCTGACTTCAAAATTTAAAAAATCAACCATTAGAATTTAAAGCTGAACAACACTAATTAAAATAAAGTGGAATATATTACAATGGCATCAGAAGATCCATCAACCGACCATTTGGTGATATCACCTAACTGAATCACAACCGTAGTTGATGACGCAAGCCGAAACTGCGCACTCTGATCAGCATCGCCTCCGCTTGACATAGTCGAAATCCTAGCGCCACCAAAACCACAACTGCTGCTAGTGGCGCCTCCGGCGAGCTGCGGTCGGAAGAAGGGGGTGGTAAATGGTAGAGGTGGGGTAATAGGGGTGGTGTACCTCCTGCTGCGGAAGTTGTACTGTGTGTGGATTTGGAGTGTTTGGAGGATTCTAGTGGGCTTTAGCAATAGTCTGGGAATCATCTGGGTTCAACCATTCAGTCTGGTATTTACTGAATCACTCACCACTTAATAACCAATTTGTTATAATCGACTTCAACTCCTACATTAATTAAGGTTGTATCAATTTGTTTTTTGCCGAGTATTGAACTTGTAATAAATTATCTGATCAATTTATACATAAAATTTTTATTTAGATTACTCAATAAATTGAGATTTTATAGGATCAAATATATATTGAATTAAATAATTATCGGTTTGTTTCTATTATCTACTTAATAATCAAGTGACATGTATCATATGATTTCCACACTATTACGGATCAAGAAAATAATTGAATCAAATTTTCTGAATAAAATATTAATATAATTGACATGTGTCTCAGTGTGTCACCATGAGAAGGATTTTACAACTTATAGAATTGACTAATCCATATGCAAGTAACAACTAACACGTAAAAACTATGTCACATCTGAAATATGTGAAATCCATTGCTTGGCTGGTTACAAATTACAATGGATCATTCCTAGCCGACGTTTTTCAAAATCGATTTAGGTTCGCTCTGTCTAGTTTAGAAGGGTTGATTTGTCTCGTTTAGAAAATGTGGTTTAAGGAATTTCTTTTCGCTTTAAAAAATTTATTCACGAATTCTGGTATACATGATAAATAGTTGCACATAATAATTCTCGTATAGTTACTTTTTTATTTGTACCATCTTAAAATGAAATTCCCTCCGTCCCTAAAAATTGACACATTTTGACTTTTTATGGTCAATAAAACACGATTTAAAACATAAATATATTTTATTCTACATGAGGAAAAATTATAAAAATTTAATATTTCAAAAATATATATTAAGACGAATCCAACAAGATCCCACATGACTATATTATCCCAGATGATCTCCTAGGCTTCACGAAATTAATTGACTTTCATTTTATATATACTCAAAACTTCTCTCAAACAAGAAAAAGAAACTTTACAGCTTGATAGGAGATGAGCGAGTCAAATACTAAGATAAGTCATTTTGTAGTTTATTACCTTTTCTAACGAGGGACTTGCAATAATTACTCGTCAAATATATCTTGGATAGACTTTGGAGTAAAGGTGATAGCTTGTAAACCATGATTATCATATAAATCATACTAGACAAATCTCGTGTGATAGACCCACAAAAAAACATTAGTAGAGAAAATTGAATACATGAGCTGGTGACCAAGCTCCTTTACCATATCTATTTTGTGTAACGACAAACATTACATACCAAGGCAAAAATTAAAACACATTGTGGTTGTTTATCTTTTTAATATATAAAATAATTATAACTTACAAATTTGTTATTAAAATTTCATCACGTGAATGCAAACGTTGACTTGAAGATGGACATATGAGAGATATTTGGGTCTAGAAACATAAAACCTTATCTCAATATTGAACTGAAACAAGCCATAATTGTTAAAATAAATAGACAAATTATTAAATTCACAATTCAACAATAATTATAAAGCATTCTTAACATAAGTTTGGTTACATCTTAAAAGAAATTGTTCAACATTATTACATACATAAATACTAGAAGGAGTACTAAAAAAACAACAATAACCAAACTGGATCTCATATTTAATTAATCAACTAGCGGTGATGGTGATGTCCATGTCCAAAGCAGCTAGCAAAGCAACTCCCAATCATCGCCAATATAGAACCAACTAGCATACATGGGCAGCACAGCACCGCCGAGCACCCTCCACCACCGCCACCACCACCGTGATGGTGGTGAGGCTGTGGAGTTGGGTGGTGATGGTGTGGAGCTGGGTGGTGGTTGTTGTGACCCATCTTTGCCCTGCCCATGAACAAAAAGTTAGTTACATAATAAAATCAAGAAGTGGATTATATTTAGGGTATTAGGTTCGAGTCCTTGTAACGAGAAATATTAAATTAAATAAACAGGGATCGGGTTCGAGTACTTGTAACGAGAATGTGAAATCGAAAAGAAGAGGAATTGGATTACAGATCTACTTACCTTGGATTGTTGAAAGATTATGTGTGTTGATTATCGAAAGAAGAAGAGAAGAAATGGAAGTAGATGAGAAGATTTATTAGGAAGGGTTGATATTTATTAAGGTTGGTTAATAAAAATGGTGACGTTACGTGTCCACCAGTGGAAGCATGTCGACTAGGGTGGGTATACATCGACTGTGATTGGGTGCACATAATTATCTTCATATGGACATTGTTTGACCAACTCAGTTTCAATGATAACATCTAGTATTATTATAAAGTGAATATTGAATGATAACAAATTACTTGATTTAATTATATGTGGGAAAATAAGCAATTTAAATATTTTCTTAATGGAATATAATCAAACCAAATCCACTTTCATCATATGACCAATATTTGTTCCATCTAAATACTTTCACTAACTTAATTCTCTTACAAATACAAAATTTAGAAATAACATAAAATAAGATAAATGTCATGTGAGTAGGTGAGAGTAACTTAACTAGTAAGCGATAACATGTCCGTACGTTGGTGACTTGGTGCATTGGTGGTATACTATTTCTGTATTGAATGAGGTTGGTGGATTAAGCATTTGTGATAGATTATTCAAAATAATTCTCTAAAATTAAATTTTTATATTACTTTATCAAACTTTGTAAGTATGTTTTAACTTTTACATAAATTCTTATTTTCTATTTCTATTATAACACTTAATATAAAGAATGAAAGTGATTTGAGGAAGGCGTAAATATAAGACACTCTTTATAATATTTGAGGAAAATTTTAGAGATAGGAAATCAAATATTTAATATTTTTTTGCTTTTTATGCTTTTCCTTATTCTAAATATGAAATAGAAAGTATTTTAGAAAATCTGTTCTGAATTCTTATTAGGAGTACAATGTTTATGTAATAATTCTAGTAGAATGATCAATATTACCTCCTAAATAATTTTGACATTAGTGTTCTTAACATAAATTAAATTTCATGAGCAAGACACACATCCACAACATAAATGATGAGATACAATATTTTATAACATGTGTCATGAATATATTAGATGATAATGAACAAATATGATGAGAAGTTGAGAACTGTTTTGCCCTTTAAAAATTACTCATCATAACAAAATTTATTAGGTTTAAAATTTTAATGATTATCATTTTATAAAGCTCATTTTTATGTATGTATTGTATAATGCTACTCCATCCCGAAAAGATCATTTATTTAATTTTTAAATTATTAAAATTAACAAATTTTGATGTTATAATTCAATAAAAAGGCATCAATAATGTGCAACTTGAGCTGGTCAAGTTGGTAAGAGACTAAGAGATCATATTAAATGACTGTGGACTCAGTTTGGGCTTTTACTATGATCTGTTGGGCTAATGGGCTTACTCTACTTGGTCCAGACCAGTCTTCTTGTGGGTCAGGATGACCCGTTACATATTTACATATGTAATTTGCTCTTTTCTCATGACTATTGTTTCCTCTATCCTCTCAAATCTCAACATTTCTCAACTCTTGAAGATTAATAAAACCCCTTTGACAATGACTATAATGTAAGAAGATGAATAGGGCATTTGTCTACACATATAATAGGGGAAGAAGAGAATTAATTTTTTTTTGGAAGCCTTACATTCTCCTTAAACATAGTAGAAAAATTGTACTTAATTATAGTAGAAAAATTGATATAATTACTTAACTTTTATGAATATTGTGTATTATAACTATCATCTAATATCATGAAATGTATTTATACCTATTTTTGGAAATGATTTTACAAATATCTAATAAGTGCACATTAAATTTGATATTAATTAAGATGGATTAAAGAGTATACATATAGAAATTATATTTATCAATTCATTAAAAGTCAGATATTATATATAAAATGTACAAATTCACACAAATTAGACTATAAATAAACATCTAATATGTAAGAATCACCAGAACCTTTTGTAAGCATCTAAACAAAATAAACAAAGTACCAATAACTATATGCCAATATTTATACCCCACATAGGAATCAAGTTTACATGTCTATGTAACCTAGTGAGTGTAGTGACCACTGACGACCAGTGCCCCGTACACATAGACATGGCGAAGGGGCGCGATCAAATTAGGCCTTCATTTTAAGGGATCCCAAAATTTTAAAAAATTGTTTATCTATATTCCCTTCTTACCTATTAATGGTCATTTTAGCTCAAACTTTTGAGCAAATTGCTGAAATGGTCCCCGATAGTATGATCGAGTTGCACTTTGGTCCCCAATAGTTACACAGTTGCACGTTAGTCCCCGAAAATGGCCAAAAAGTTGCACTTTAAAACTGGGGTAAAAATGTAACTTTTAAGACTTAAAGTTGATTTTTTGTCCCAATTGGTGTTAAAATGAAACTCCACAACACTAATTGGGTGAAGAAAAAAGGGAATTTTGGCGGGAAAGGGTTGTGGAATTTCATTTTGGCACCAATTCGTGCAAAAAAATCAACTTTAAATATTTAAAATTATACTTTGACCCCAATTTTAACTCATAAACATGAAATGTTAACGTAAAACTTGACGTGGGGACTAAAGTGCAACTTTTTGGCCACTTTCGGGGACTAATGTGCAACCGTGTAACTATCGGGGACCAAAGTGCAACTCTGTCATATTATCGAGGACCATTTCACCAATTTACTCCAAACTTTTTGTCGACATCAAATGATTTTAATACATTTTTTATTATATTTTTTCCATATTATATCCCTATAAATAAAATATATATGTCATTAGTTAATTTTGACTCAAATTAGTTGGCCTTATAAGTACAATTGCATTGTTTTTAATGAACTTGTATGTACTTTCACATACAGAATGACAACTTAAAAATTGAGATATTATTAAGTGTTGATTAGAAAAATTATAGATAAAACATATACATAATGATCCAATCTCTCCATTATGCTTAATTCTTATACATTTTTTTTCAAAATTTAAGTTGGTTAGTAAAATCGAATTGAGTTCAACAATGTCACAAGAAAAACTGCATAATTTGACAATTAATTGCATCGAGAATAGATGATTGATACTATAGGTTATGATTCCATTATTAACAAATTTGAATCGCATAATGCATGGAGAGATCGTTTTATTTAACTTTTTTTAATAAAAATGAGCAACAAAAAAACATACTCTAATTTGCACGGACTTGAACATGGGGACCTCATCTTCAATAGTAATATCTTGTGACTACTTCTCTTAAACTAGTAATTTTACTTATAATAAGAATATTCAATGTGATGTTTCCTATTCTTTTTCTGTGAAAGTAATAACAAGAGACTATATATATTACTCCCTCTGTCTCTAAAAAATTGATATATTTTGACTTTTGGTTGTCAAATTTTAAAAAAATTAATCAAGAATTCTCATTAAACGATAAGGAATAATATAGTCATGTGAGATCTTGTTAGATTCGTCTCAATATATATTTTTGAAATATCAACCTTTTTATAATTTTTTCGGATGTAGAATAAAAGATACTTATATTTTAATAAATTGTATTTTGTTGACCACCAAAAGTCAAAATGTATCAATCTTTTAGGGACGGAAGGAATATTACAAATGAAGAATTCATTATATTTGACAATGACAATAAGTCAATAATGTAAGAAGAAAAGTAGGGCATGTGTGCTTCTATTTTGACCATATTGTAAGAATCACCATCAACCCTTTTGTCAGCACTGTAACTACTTGATGATCACCTAGACAAAACAAATAAACATCCAATAACTATATGCCAATATAAATACCCCACCTACCTAATAAGACTCGATTTTACATCATTACAAGTCACATAATACAATCTTAAAAAAATCTTGTATTATTAGAGTTGTCAATTATGTATTTTTTAGGATATTTTAAAAATATAAAGAGTTATATGTATTTAGGAGATTATGTGATGATGGGTGTTTTATTTTTCGTTCAAAGGTTTTCCCATTTATACCTATTGACATTTATGAAAACATATGAATTATAGTCATAATAATATAATTTGATACAAATAAAAGTCATGTCGTTTTCGAGAACGTAACAAGAAGTTATATGTTCTTTTAAACATACAATAAGTTTCTTTGAATGGTAGCTCTTTTTTCACCAATGAAATTGTTCTATACTACTATCATCAAAAGTAGTTTTGATATCCAGATCAACCAAACTTCTTGATCCCACTTCTTGATCATGAAAAATCTCCATTCTTGGATAATACTCCGAACCATTTGCTCCAAGATCATCCCACATGAGCTTATCATCAGGAACATTTGAAGAAGAAACATTAATATTGTCTGCAATAACTTCATTTTGAGCCTCCTGTTTCACTTCCACAGTTGAAAAAGCAACCTGGCTTGCTGCTTTATTCTCTTGAAAACAAATCATGTTTCTGTTTTCTTCTTTGGTTCCAGAATCTTGAAATCGCTCGTCTGAAATCACGATTTCTTGAGCGATTTCAAGATTCTTGCAAGTATGTTTGCCAAAATATGTTGTTTGGTATAAGGTCCCTTCTTCATTATCATCAACTTGTTGGACTTGTTTGATAGCTCTGCAACCTTGATCAAACTTGTGGGTGCACCTAAAGTAGCACCTACAATTATTGAACTAATTAGTAGATTCGGACAAACTACAATAATAGGTAATAATAAGTATGTAGCCACTACATGTTTGATCATCACCATCAATTTTTTGTTCAGAAATGCAACTTGATCATTATTATGATATGGCAATCGAGCCATACCCCACCACATGCTTCAAATGATGATTTGATTCATGGTGTCTCACTAGCTATATATATCAAGTTTATTTATACACACACAGTAGTAGTTTTGTTTCCTTTGAAACAGTTGCATCCAATCAATTTCGCTCTATTATATATGTGATTTTATCATCGTCACTTCATATCTTTGTATCGGATATTGATCTTTGCAATCCGACCATCAATGAATCTCCGAAATAATGTTGATAATCATGCAACATTACAACAACAATGTCATCGTCCTTGCATTATATCACATACATGTTTAGTTTTTGTCTATTGCATTTCGGAAAAGGAACAATGATGTTGTCACATGATGATCAAAACTCCGAAAATAATACATACGTTGTGATACTGATATTAACGAAGCTTTTTATTCATTACCTATATATATATTTGATACAAGATAATGTAAACGAATAAAGCAAATGTATATTGTATAGTGAGCGGCTCATCATATGCATTTATTACCTTGGATATTTTGAGTTGAGGATTGCTTTTTGACCATATTTTCTCCATGCATATTTATCAATCATGTTGCGAGAGACTTTAACATCTGATTCAAATTCTCTGTTGCAAAAAATAGTACATTAGAATTTTTATAGTAATTAATTGAAACCATATACACGAGTTTGGAATTGGGGTACCAAACTTATTCCTTGGTATTGGATACCAAAGGAATCTCAACCATTGATTAGTTAATTTTGATCTTAAATTCAATCTAATGGTCAGCATTTCTTAGGGGCTAATTGGGTATCAATTTAATTTATCACAATTCAAATTTGTAGGCATGAATATCAATTTAATTTATTACAGTTCAAATTTGTAGGCATGAATATCAATTTAATTTATTACAGTTCAAATTTGTAGGCATGAATCAAGCAACAAATCAAGGAATATATATATTCAAGAAAACTTGGAAAAATAATAAGTTTACCTTCTCCTATGATAACATCCTCTCCGTTTCTTGACTCCCACATCCATCTTGGGAAACCCTAAGTCAAGGCCCGAAGAAGCCCGGTCAATAGCTTGACCCGACCCGATCTGACTTGACTCGAATAAGAAACTTATGTGAAGAAGAGGATCATTGAAAGATCTAAAGACATTTTGAGCAAGTTGTTGAACTAAAGCTGCTTTTTCATCTTCAAGAATAGGCTTGTGAAGTAAATCTCGAAGTTGACTTGCATATTCCTTTCCTTTCACAAGCTCCATTTTTAAACCACTACTACTTATATTACAATAATTATCTAAAATAATATTGTTTTCCTGTTTTTTAGGAATTTCCATTTCTTAGTGTTTGGATAGCTTTTTTGTTTTGGGGGGGGGGGGGGGGCTGCTATGGAGCAAATGATGTAATGAGGAATTAATAATGAATGTGGAAAGGAGTAGGAAAGTTGAAAGGAATAAGTTAGGAAAATATTGGATTATTTAAGGTTTATTTTTTTATGATGTCATGAGGGATGATATCATATGGTGATGGGATGATTACATATTGAATGGGAAGCCTAGGAATCTTTTTTATTGGTTCACTTTCCCATTTGACAGTGGGTGGTTTTGATAAGTTTAATGTTGTACTTTACTGATAATGTGTAATGTTGATTTGAATTATTATAGTTTTTGCTACTCTAATAATGATGTGTTGGTTGAGTACAGTACAATTTAATTTGTTAATATCCAATATAGGTAAAGAAAAAAAAGGCTTGGAAGATCTAGACAATATTTAGAAGCTTTTTGATGTTCTAATGATTTGTTACAAGGCCATATGGGGTGATATGGAGATGCGGAATAGTTGCTATTTCTAAGAATTTTTCTCTTAAGATTTTTCCTAATGCATTCATTTCATAATTTGATTCTTAAATTTTATATAAATAGTATGTTACACTACAACAAAAGATGGATTTAACCACACTTCTATTAAGACTCTTTTTTGATTTTGTCCTTATATCTAGACTATAAAGACAATAGATATAAGATGTCTCAATAGATAATAAAAAAAACATATTAATTCTATAACTTTTTAGGGGGCAAAATTCCCGCCTACATACACTCTAACAAAACCAAGTAAACATCACAGTTAGCCCAAGCCCAAACCATATTTCCATTCATCTTCCCAAACCTAATTTCCCAAATTCAATTGAGCACTTCAGCCAAAGGTGATTTCAACATACATAGACAATCAAGAATCGTATTTCCATCTTCGGTAAGAGTCTCTCCTTTTACTTATTACATAATGAATAGTTGATTATCTCAACTATGTTTATTATTTTAGTATTAATATGTGTGGTTGAATTGTTGAGAATCGATTAAAAATTATTGCTTATTGGTTCAAGATTTGTGCGTTTTCAGTTATGTATCAGAGATTAATCTTCTGGCATGTGAATAATTTGTAAGTCATGATATTTTTAGAGATTAGGTATTTGTTGAAATGCAATGTTCTTGAAAACAAATCAACTAGTACTAATTTTTCCACTTTTTGTTTATATACTCCAAAGTTTATGTGATAAAGTATTAATTTTGATTTTATTTTTTTGTTTGTGATGAGTAGTTGTTCAGTGAAGTGGGTATTATTTTCTATTTAATATTTTGTGAACATAGGATTTAATTAATTGAATCAAGAACATGTTTTACTATCTAATTTAAAACTTATCTTCTCAATTTATTGGATACAAACTAAATGCTTGTTTAGTAATTAGGTGAAATTTTTGGTGGTCAATTAGAATGATCCATATTATTAAATGGTATACGATAATAAGAAATTGTATGAATAAATGATGTTTTTTTATATAGTTTGTCTACATTCCTTCTAGAGTTTTTCTTCTTATATACTAATATATTTAGTTGCTATATGGGTTAAATACTTTCTTTATGATATAATATCTTAACATTATATGTAGTTATAAAGACAGCAATGACAAGGACTATGGCACCTCGATCAAGGGAGGTTCAAGTAAGTGGAACACTCCTTGAGTGTATGTTAGATGTGGAAATTGCTAGAGAAGGTAAATAGCTTCACCTTATATTGCGAAATATAACAAGAGTGTTCTACAATTTTTAGAAGTCTAGGGAGAAAAGATTTGTGCACTGTTTTCTTTTGAGGGGATTTATATCTCCAAAGTTTAAATGGTTTCTAGTGGAACGTCTCTTTAGGTGGCATGAGACGGTCCTGCACAGTCACACCGAATGGTAGAAACTAAATTCAGACTGAGGATCATGCTAATATATAGTTGCCTTAAAAGACATCTTGCTATCAGGGGGTCTTTTATAACTACTATAGCATAGGTGCGTGAATTGGTCACGATGAAGTTATATCAATAGTATAGTTTTTGGATCTTTTAATCTACTGTTCTCAAATGATATGAAGTTTACAATTTTTTTATATTGAACGGGCATCCTCTGTACTGTTGTATTTATCTTGAATTAGTTATAGTTTGTTCATGTTTATTTTTAGTGTAGGTGTGGATGCCCAAGTGGCTTATGGTTTTCATCATCTACGAATCGAGAAATCATACCTCGCCCAAGGTCCTATCTCAAAAAAGGTTGGATTACTTTCTAATAATTGGTTCAGTATCTTTTGGTTGCACATATATATGTGGTTCCTATGTCATTGTTGATTCAATAACTGTAATTTTTGAGATTTTTAATAATGCAACTAAGTGAGATGATCAACTTACATAATCTTAAATCATTCCTTAGCTGAAAGTCAGAGAGCAGGCTATTGCTAGATGTCATGAGATGACTATTTAAGCCCCTTAAAGTATCCAGTTGTGACTTGCAATACAAATGAAATTTTTCCCATGATGTTGGTTTTGTTTTCGAATATATTTCTTCAGATGATTGCATTATTAACCTGTGAGGCTATAACCAATCATGTATAGTAGCCATTTGCTGAAAGTTTGTCCAATTTTAATTTTCACTCACCTTTTCTCTTTACTTCTATCTTGAAGCAGGATGATGATATTAGATAGGCAAGTAGATGAGGCTCGTGATTTTTGATAGCAACATGAAGTTAACCGTTGTAGAGATTGAACTTTGTGTGTGTGTATTCAAGCTCATAGGTTTTAATTCTGTCATATGTTATATTCGTCTATTGTCGGTTATCGCAAAATTTTAGTTTTGTTGTTTCAAATGCTTTATATTTAATATATGGTACCTATTGATTGATTTTGATGTATGGAGCATTATCTTATAGTATTTTTTTATTTTTAATTTTATTATTGTAGTCTCAATTTCCGGGTATTGGTATTATTGGTATTATAATATATATATATATATATATATATATATATATATATATATATAAATGCTTCATGTATGAATATATAGAGACTCTTTATGTTGTCTTTATACATGCTAGTTAGTGTTTTAGAAAAGAGTCCTTATAAGTCACTTATAAAGACATTAAAAAATGTCTTCAAGCCTATAAGGACCCCGGCATGAGCTACCCTTTTGTCATGTGTCTCTATAGATAAAGTGTCTTAATATCCTCTTATAAAGACTATATTCAATGTCCTTATATCCACATATTGTTGTAGTGTTAGTGCGTTAGAAAATTCTTAAAAAAACAAATTTTAGGAGGACCATAACTTTATCCATGGAGATGGAGGATTATATTCAAATGTAAAGTATTAAACTTCCAAATTTAGTTATGGATGATATTGTCTATACATGTGCGTTTTTTTGTTTAATTTTAATGAGTTAGTTTTAATTTCTTTTTCTTCTTTACCTTTTATGTAAGTTAACAATTCTTTTTTGTAAATTAGAGATTATATAAATGAAAATATAAATGCTTTTAGCGAGGATTGAATCTCAAATCTCCTTTCTAATAAAAGCTCAGGTCAAAGTTAATAACTAACTATTGATAATGACCTAGTTATAAATTAAATAAAAAATAAGAACGTGAAAAATAAGATTTTTCTTATTGTTATATATATATATATATATATATTTGGAGTGTTCACTCTGGTTAACACTTTTCAATAGTAGACCTATAATACTCCATGCTTTTGAAATTTCCTCCTTAGAACTGCTTTAATACTTTTATGAATCACAATATCACAACATGCATGGTACCTTTTAATTTTGTAGATCTATAAAGAAGAAAACTTTTTTCTTATCTATTACTATACATATATAAGTATACAACGTCCATAACTAGTGGCTCATGCTTTTCCTATTTAATAATTTTAGTGATGGTGACAGCATTCTATCTCTTATGTTATTTATGAAAAATACATATTAAAAGTAATTATTTTATATGTTCCTAGTGAAATTAAATGTCCACATGTCTTTATCATAAAATGAAATGGAAAAATCATCTTACATTCTTCATCATTTTTATATACTTTTTGTGAATAATATGTAGCATATTATTCATTAATTATTCAAATAAAATTTTGTTGAATTTTTTTTCCAAATCCCCTTTATCCCATTGTAACTTGTTTAAGTTAATACATACCCTTATTTTCTATTGACTTCGTTAAAAAAATACAGCAAACGGTAAATAACCGATCAAATAAATACTAGTACAAATATTTTTCGGAACATAGATATCAGTACGATTTACTTCCACTTGTGATTTCTACTATATGGGTTAATGACACAATCGATCACTCATGTTTTATAACGTTGACTGCAATCTTTTTCTGTTCATGAAGAGTATCCATAACCACCTATCCTACAGGGGGTTGAAAACCTCAACATTCGATCACTTATATTTCAACTTAACAGAAAACATAGTCTCAAAACCAACTGATACATGATATTAAAACATGAGTGATCAAAATAATGAACGGAACATGGATAATCGAATAATAAATATTATAAAATATGTATAATCGATTGTGCCATTAACCTTTTCTATATTAATATCATTATATTTATATAAGTGGGATTTCTTCCTTTTCCTAGAGTTGACCTAAAAATGTTAACAATCAGTTCAAAAAAGGGTTGGACATCTGGTTGGCTGGTTTGGGCTACGCTCTTTACAAAATGGGCCAAACTTTGAACTTATACACTCCAGGTCCAAGCTCACCTACTATCCGTTAGTAGCCTACCAACCCAGTCACAGATAGTGGTGGTCTGGTGGAGAAAAAGGAACACAAAGCTAACAGATAATTAATGGATTATATTCTTACGTCCCTTTCGAAACACTTGCAAATGAAGGACCGAGAGCATTCACAACAGATACCTTAAAATACTTCTTATTTCTTATTTAGAATATGGAAAAGTATAAAAATAAAAAAAGTATTAAATATCAGATTTTCTATCTCTAAAATTTCTCTCAAATATTATAGGGAGTGCGTTGTATTTACACGTTCCCCAAACCACTTTTGTTCTTTATTTAAAGTGTTATAAGTTATAAATAGGAAATCTGAATTTGTGTAAAAGTTAAAACATACATCCTAAATTTGATAAGGTAGTGTAAGGAATTGATTTTAGGAAATTATTTTGAGAAATCTATTACAAATACTCTGAATCATTTTTCTTTTCAAATTATCCTCTAAATTGTATTTTGCAACAAAAGAATGAACAATCCAAAGATAAAATAAGAAGCACACATAAAATCACATTTGGAGACAAATTTTCTAATAATTAAATACGAGGGCAACTAATAAAATGGTTTTCACTCATCTTTAAATTATTAGAAGAACTTGTCTCAAAATGTAATTTTATTAGTTACCCCAATCTTTAATTATCAGAAAACTTGTCTTAAAATATGATATTATGTGTGCTTCCTATTTTACCTTTAGATTATTTCATTTTTCAGAGGCAAAATACAAAATATGGCAATTTGAAGAGGATGATAGTCCACTCGCTTATTTGTAAAGAATAATAATTCAGTTCCACATTTGCAAGCACTTCGAAAGTTCATGGGTCATAAGAAATAATTAACGTTTTGGCCAGTTGCCCCTTACTATCATTTTATTTTTTATATGATCCTTCTAGTATTAGTGTAATACCCGGCCCAGAGTGGGCGATGTGATATGTTTGATATGATTTGATTGGTACTACTCATACCATCAAGATGCATCTTCTTTTCGGTAGCCCAACTCATAAGAACTCTAAAGTTAAGCGTGCTTGACTTGGGGTAATTCTGGGATGGGTGACCCACTTGGAAGTGTCCTGGTGAGCACGTGAGTGAGGACAAAACGTGCTGAAAAGACCCGTGGTGGTTTGTGAGGCCAGTACATCAAATCAAATAACGTTCGAGCGGGCCGTCCGAAATGTGAGATCTAAGTGCTATGCGGCGCAAAGTGCTACGTCGAGGACGGGAGTGACCTCTTGAGGCCGTAGGAGCCACCTCTAGAGTCTCACACGGATGGTACGGTCCTGGATGTGGAGTGGATGTGGCTCAACGAGGACGTTGAGTCTTTAAGTGGGGGAGATTGTAATACCCGGCCCAGAGTGGGCAATGTGATATGTTTGATATGATTTGATTTGTACTACTCATACCATCAAGATGCATCTTCTTTTCAGTAGCTCAACTCATAAGAACTCTAAAGTTAAGCGTGCTTGACTTGGGGTAATTTTGGGAAATGTCCTAGTGCGCGTGAATGAGGACAAAACGTGCTGAAAAGACCCGTGGTGGTTTATGAGGCCAGTACATCAAATCAAATAACGTTTCAACCCGGTGTTCCGGGGCTGGACGTTACAATTAGTGTTTTGTAAGGTGCCATGGACTATTAATCTTTTATGGGCTACCCTTGAGGCATTTTTTTCAACTTTAAACATTAAAATAACTATTTACCCCTCACTATAATCCAAATAATAGGGTCACATTTTAAAATATTTTATATATTTAAAATAAAACCTCCACCCTCTTGTTCCTACCCCTTAAATTTTCACCGACATCCTTCTTACCCCCTTATCTCGTAATCCACTTTCATGGATCCTCCAAAGCCGATAGAAAACTGTAAAATTATTTTTTGGCCTCTCTGGTGAACTGAATAGTAAAATCTTCCCCAAATAAATCTGAGAATTTTGAAGCTGTTAGTGAGACCTTGTCTTCGTCTAAGGTTATGGTCCCATTAAGATTTATTCTCCTAATATTTCTCTAAAGAACTTTCATATAATTTATATAAAATTTAGGAATCAAATTATATAATTAATGCATTAAGAGAAATCTTAAGAGATTTTTTTTTTAAAAAAAACCGTAACTTGTCCTCATGGAAATTGGTATTGTTTGCCCCATTTCTCCAATGGTCTATGATGTTCTTGATTTGACGGAAATATGGTATGGAGAAATAAGAGACTAGCTAAAATAGAAGCAGATAGACAATGGCTTCCTTTGTTTTGGTGAAAACAAAATTGTTTAGTGAACGGAAAAATCAAACTAACAACCTCTTTACTCCCTCCGTCCCTAAATGATTGTCACATTTGACTTTTGGTGGTCAATAAAACACGATTTAAAATACAAATATCTCTTATTCTAAATGCAAAAAAATTATAATAAGTTGATATTTCAAAAATATATATTGAGACGTATCTAACGAGGTCCCACAAGACTATATTATTTCTTTTCGTTTAGTGAGAATTCGTGATCAAATTTTGTTGTAATTGACCATAAAAGTCAAAATGTGACAATCTTTTAGGGACGGAGGGAGTATTTGTTAACACCTCGGTAATATTTTATACTGTCCAATCCTCTTTTCTCGTTTAATTATTTAAATATAAAAGTTTCCAAAGATAAATTCATACATACGGCATACCAATGTTGTTCAAACATTCTAGCAAAGAGGTAAGGATCTACGCAAAGCTAGTCTTCTTGCATTTGCTTTCATTAATGTTACATTATTCTGTTAAAAACTATCTTCACGGTGTGATTGTACATGAAACACGCTTGTTCATAGAATTCAGTATTATTTTTACACCGAACGCACATAACACGCGCACGTGTTGCTTCCATGAAAATTGGTGTCGTGGAAATATCCACTCCCATTGTTCTCCTTGGACATGAAACGATTGGACAGTAGCACTACTGATGAAACACCCATTTTCTGAATTGAAACAGTAGCAGACACATTAGACATCACTATATATTTTGCTCAGTAGTTGATTCACTGTATAGAAACCACTAAGTTATCATTATAGGTAATGCATATGGAATAGGTGGGAGTTCTTCCACGGACAATTGAATGTGGGCACTGGCAAGATCTTCTTTGGAAATAGCATCACAAATCATTTACAAGTCTTAGTGTTAGTGACTTAGTGGGTTATCAACCTCACCATTCACAAACCAAAGCTAAAGGCATCTTCTTTCAGCTTTCTAAAATTTTAACAAAAGCCTGTGCAAAGTTTATCAACTTTTCACAACATGATCGTTATTTTATTATTGAATTTTTATTTATTTATATTCTAGAGTATATTTTTTCTTAAGATCATTAAACAAATACTCTCTCCGTTCCTAAAAGATTGTCACATTTTGACTTTTGTTAGTCAAACATTACAAAATTTGATCATGAATTCCCATTAAACGATAAGAAATAATATAATCGTTGTGGGACCTTGTTAGATTCGTCTCAATATATATTTTTGATATTAACTTTTTATAATTTTTTCACATGTAGAATAATAGTTATTTATGTTTTAAATCGTGTTTTATTGACTACCAGAAGTAAAAATGTGACAATATTTTAGGGACGGAGGAAGTATTAGGCGTAGTCAAAAGTTTATAGAATTCTAAATGAAGGTTTCACATAGTTACATTATTCTACTCTTTAATCACCAAAAAATGGAGCAATACTAAATTGTAGACTAACGAAAATAATGCTAGATGCTTCACAAAACAAAAGTGCATTTAGATGTTATTTTTGGCACAAGCCATAGTTACACTACCACAAATTTGCCCACAAAACTGGCACATAAAGTTGTGAGTAAACGTAAAAGGTTAGATGTGGCTCGCATTATTCGGTTCGAAACTAAACAATTCGATTTAGTTCGGCTCGTATGTTAATAGAGAATTTTTCCTTATTTATACTCTAAAGTCCAGAAAAATCACTTCCACTCCATATCTCTTCACTTCCTACTCATTACTCATGAGTCATCTCCCTCTCATCCGCCCAAATGTCCAATCGCATCGAACATTTTTGTCAACCAAACCGAACTTCTTCGGATTGTTCGCAATAGTTTGGTCCAGTTCGACCTCCTGCCAACCGAACTCAAACGTAATTACGTTCGATATAGTTTGGTCCGTTTACAGCCCTAGACTGACACAAACTTATTATAGTATGGTCTCCTAAAAGTGACATCTACTTATATCCTTCGGTCGAGATTTACCATTTTATTATTGGTCCATAACCATGCATAGTGCAAAGTTAATATCACTTTTTTTTTTTTTTTGATAATTAGCGATGAATTTTGACTATAATGATATTACAAACATGAATACAGAAATTGCTAACTAATAGAAAGTTAGAGTATAATATGAGACAAATATGTCTCCAACAAGGTTCGAACCCATAACCTCTTACATGAAAGGTTGGGCCGGATGCCACTAGGCTATTGAGCCATCGGCCAAAGTTAATATCACTTTTAAAACTTGTAAATCATAATAATACTATATTTATCCTAGAGAATTAAACTACATTTGATCCATATATTTGGGACCAAATTAAATCAATAATTATATGAAATCCAAAATTGTGTAACAAGAAGTATACAAGATCAATAATCTTGGAATGGTTACGTTCTTGTGAAGCACTACTAATGAATTATACTTCCATGATTAGAGGCTCAAATTTCAAGGCAATCAGTAGATTTCCTGCTTTTGAATTTTGTCCAAATCTTCATGACTTTTTGTTGGTGCCACACCCCACCCCACCCCCACCCCCACCCCACCCCACCCCACATCCAAAATAATAAAACCACATCTGCAACGACAAACACTTGCAAATTGCCCACCTCCATCGCTGCCTTAGCTCGCCTCTTGCTGTTTCTCAGAAACTGCGAGCCTCATCAATCATCATCAATACTCAAAATATTATCGTTTCAGATCTTCTATATATGCTTCAAGATATCTATGGGTGTGTCCTATATTTTTTCTTATATATCATGCATGTTTGGTTTTAGAATAATATACTTAACTTATTTAAAACATACACCAAATATGGTATAGAATAAATATATACAAAATGCAATAATATAAAAGAAATATCAAGACAAATAGACAACATTGAATTTAGGTGCTTTGAAGTGGGTGTTCGAAAAATGATTATGATTTTTTTCGTCAATGTCACTACTATTTAGTATTCCCTTCTTCCATTCTTTTTAGTTGTCATTTTAGGCATTTTCACATAAAAAAGAGTGAAAGCAGTAGAAAAGTACTAAAAATATAAAATGACAATGAATGAACACTATATATATTATTGGGATAATTTCAATTGAAAACGTAACAAAAAAAAATATATTAAAAATATAAAATTACAATTTATTAGGCTATAATGACAGCTATTATTGTCAAGCAAAATATTTAAGCTAAACTACAACTAAAAAACGGAGGTATTATTCAACACAATAATACGAGTGAATGTACTACTCAACGACAATGAAAATGAAAAATATTTTACACATATCTTTATTAGTATTCAATTTGATTCTTGTTGGATGCAATTGAATTTTATTTAAGGCATTTGCTTATGTAAATTTTTCATCAAATGATAGAAGTTACAAATAATCATGTCAAAACTTATGAACTTTTTCGCTTTCTTGATGTGATTCCAATTCAGGTATAACAAAGCAGCTACACATTGTCTTGAAAGACCTCTTGGTAAAAAGTTCAGGGACGGTACCACAAAACTAGAAACGTTGGGTTATGCTTTGTAAATTCATAAACATATATTTTATCAATTACTATGTTAAATGGTAATATGATTGTACTTTTAAAAAGAATCTAAAATGAAGACCAAAGTGCCTATGCAAGGAATGAATCTAGGTAGTTCCCCTTTTGATGATGGATGATGTAATATTGATAAATGTTCTAATTATTCTCTTCATCCCTTAATTTTAAGACTCTTTTCTATTTTGAAGTTAAAATTTGACTATGAATTCTCATTAGTTGATAAGAAATAAAATAGTCATATGAATATTGTTAGATTCGCTTTAATCTATAATTTAAAATATCAACTTCTTATAATTTTTATACGAGTAGAATTAGAGATATTTACATTTTAAGTCGTGTCTCGATGACCGTGAAAAGTTAACTGTTTTTACAAACTACTCCCCCCGTCCCTAAAAGATTGTCACATTTTGACTTTTGGTGGTCAAACTTTACAAAATTTGATCATGAATTCTCATTAAACGAAAAGAAATAATATAGTCTTATAAGATCTTGTTAAATTCTTCTCAATATATATTTTTAAAATATCAACTTTTTATAATACTTTCACATGTAGAATAAAAAATATTTACGTTTTAAATCATATTTTTTTTACTATAAAAGTTAAAATATGACAATCATTTCGGAATGAATGGAGTATTACTTTCCTCTCGATAACGTAAATATTACTCCTAATTTCAAGATTGGGATCCGAGACAAATTAAAATAATTAATTATGTCGAATTCAAAAAAAAAAAACAATTATTCCATTGCAATAAGTCACAAGTGTAGTACAACTTTGTTGATGGTAAGAAACTTCCTTAGAAACAGCTATATCATAGCTTGCTCCCATATATTTAACAGATAACTTGCCCCCATTCAACTTTACAAAAATAGACAACAAAATTTATCAATAAAATAAACTATATACAAATCTGAGGATATTGTCGGCCTGCTATTGCGGATAAAACAACTGACTACGTTTCGTTAGGCTTAATTAACAATTCCAAATCGTATTATTATAATCAAATTAATTAACTATAACAATAAGACGTTGGAAAAAAAATTGAAAAATCTGCCGGATTGAGTAGAAAACAAACTACTCTTCTATTCTTTCTATAATTCCTCAAAGCTCCATTTCCAATCATATTCGTCATCATTTATTTGTATTTTAGTATTTATTTGAATTGTACTATGTTGTATTCATCAATAATTAGCCTGCTGGACGCTGGTGTTATTAATATGACTCCAAATTGCATTTCAGCTTTCTCAATGGAGTATATCTATATATGTTTCTTAGGAAGTAAGCTAGGATTGTTCCTACTTTTCTTATATATAAGTTGTTAAAATGATTCTCGATAACAATTACGCGTTGCACTTTTTTCCGAACAGCTGTATATTGCATTTTGATCGTCAATGAGTGCATATATATCTCTCACATATGACATATGTGTAATTGGATTCAAATGTTTTATTTAAAATTCTATAAATCTATAGCTGTAAATGTGACAATGGAAATGTCAAATCCAACAAAATTTCTTATGATCATAGGTAGTGATTTAGGGCCACTCTTGGCTTTTCATGGTGTTCAAACGTGCTCCGGCTTCATATCATTTAATAGGATTATCTTAGTAAACTAATCAAACAAAACTGCTTACATGAAAACGACTATTAATTAATAAACTACCGTGGAAGGTGTTATCATGATGACGGTTAAATTTATTAAATAATTTCTCTTTAACATGAGGTCGATTCATAAAATGAGCAAATCTTGTATTGAATTGATTAAAAGATCAATTATTATCTCCTGATCAATTGTGCACATCCTACGTGATTAAAATACAAACTTTTGTTTCCTCATCAGTCAAAACACATCCTTGAATTTGGCTGGCGATATTGCCAAAACAATTTTGATTCTGCCAGAGCAAAGTTTGAGTATATACCTATTTTAACCTTTAAATCAACTATTTCATTATATCATTAATATTTACTATTTAATATTTTTTTACAATTAGAGTTATTTGAAAATTAACCATAAATGAACACATTCAATATCTTTAAAGGAAGAGAATATTTGTCGATCTTTTCTACGATTTCAAATTGTGAAGAATTTATTTTGGTTGAACATTTTTTTTCTTTGGTCGCCCTTTTCTCCGTTGAATATTGGGTTCATAAAGTATCGCATTTGACTCATCAACGATCTCAATAATTTATCTTGAGTACGTAACTTTTCTGCAATTGACAAAAGATGATAATTATCATTTAACTTCGAAATTAATTCCCCAAATTCTTTACCTTCAACAACAGTTTCAAATATTGAAGATCTTAGATACTAATGTCTATTGCTTTTATTTTCAATTAATATAGAAAATATTTTGCAAATTATTGCCTTCAATAATAATTAATTTATAGATGACCAAGAGAGCAATAATAATGATTTATTAACATTAAAGATGCATATATTTAAAATATGGAATCTGTGTCATTTATTGCTGATTTTCAAAATTATCTCTACTTGCAATAAATTATTAAATAGTAAATACTAATGACAAAATAGAATAGTTGACTTGAAAGGTTAAATTAGGTATATGTTCATACTTTGCTCTGACGGAATCAAAATTGCTCTGGCAATATCGCCAGCCCTTCAATTTATTTCCTTGTACTCCAAGGATGACAATTGTTATCCTTTTTTTAAATATATTTTAAAATGTTACTAAAAAAAGATATTTGGTACAAATTTTGTTATGAAATCGATCTAATATAAAATAATTACTAAATTTGAAACATCAATTATCATACAATTCACAAACACAAATTAAATCTCTCTTAGTGCTATAAAGTCCACTTCCTACTTCCAAATTAACCAAACACCCCCCGAGTCAACCAACAATTTCATTTTTTAAATGAGCGAAAAACAGCTGTAAAATATTATTGTTTTCATAAATAAAAAAATGATTGATGTTACCCCTATATAATATGCCCACCTTTGATTGATGCGAATACAATAGTCAGACAATTTAGTGAAAAACATTTCAAACTAAAACAAAATAATGTACACTCATCTCCCACATACCAAAAACTAAAACTCCCCCTCCCCCTCCATAATAATCCCTACAATTCTGCTGTTTCTCAAATCAAATCATAATCATAATCAATGGGAGAAGATATAGCACAATTATTGGAGAAGAAGATAATCGAATCGAATACGATGCGAGCCGAGAAAATAATAACTGCGAAACCAAAAATACACTTCGTTTTGGTCCATGGAATCAGTCACGGAGCTTGGTGTTGGTATAAAATCAAATGTTTATTAGAAATTTCTGGGTTCAAAGTTTCTTGCATTGACCTTAAAGCTTGTGGTGTTGATCAAACTGACGCTAATAAAGTCCTCTCGTTTGATGACTACAATAAACCTCTCATTGACTTTTTGTCTTCCTTGCCCGACGATCAACAGGTGATGATTCGTTACTTTTTTTTCATTTTCTCATATCAAATTTTTCATAAAATTTATGTTATTCTCATTATAAATTTGGTCTGAGGCGACGTAAATATATATTTTTGGTTTGTTCGGAAGCAGAAAGGGGAGTATTAGTGGCGTCAGTGATGGAAAGTAGGGGGTGGCGTATGTATGTGAAGGTAGAGTCGCCCCCAAGTTATTTCAAAAATATAATCTATCTCCTTGTTTTTTCTTAATACGTTAAATAGTATTCGCTTTTTCAAAAAATTATGTGGTCGATATTTTCATAGTATTTCTTATTTTTGTAATGTCGAAATAGTGATTTATGATCGTATATAAAAATTCTGATTCCCACCTAACGTGGAATGTAACTAAGAAGTTGAGGTGATAGAGTGCAGGTGATATTGGTGGGGCATAGTGCAGGAGGATTGAGTGTGACGGATGCAAGCCACAGGTTTGGGAAGAAGAAGATAAGACTTGGTGTGTATATTGCAGCCACCATGCTTAAAACGGGATTTATCACCCAACAAGACGTCACCGATGTAAGTTATTTTCTCGTACTTTTATGTTATCACTACATTCTTGTTTTCAATTAGGCAATTGTCCATTTCTTTCGTCCCGGAAATTCGAACATAAAATTACACTTTAATCACAGATAATTCCATTTTACGAACTAATTACTGAAATTGGCACAACTGCGCTATAACCATAAAAAATAACAAATATCATACATCGTCCTATTATATCAGGAACCATACTGCACTAATTGTCCTAATTTCACGATTAGTCTGCAACTTCGTCCCTGAATAAATCGACAATTAACTTGTTGTTTTTAGCAAATTAAATAGCTGTAAAATAGGTGTGTCGAGATGAAATTGCGATAAGGTTTGTAGCAAGTACGATTGGTGATTGTCAAAGTTTGGTAAATTATAGTGACATAGTTGAATAACATAAATAAATACCATTATTATAGGGAGTACTGATGAGTACATGTATGGTTGGTTCGAAGTGGTAGCTGCCAACTGTGCTAAAGAGTCAAGCCCTCCTACTATACAATTATTGCTTCTTATTACTTAGTAACAATAATGTTTATTTTCAAAAAAACACAACAACCTTATTTATACATTAATTATTTATATGTTGACCAATCATTTATAACCGTCGAATTAACACAGGTGTCAATTGTATACTGATCTTAAACATAAATAATTCTATGATTATTGATGCAATTTATATATTAAAAACAATATATAACGTGAAATATTGGTCGATTATTTATGTGGTCATTGGAATAAAACTTACATTAATAATGTAACGTTCTTTTAGTGAGAAACACAATTTGAGACGATGATTATTTAATAATCTAAAATAAATTTTTTGACATGCAGGGGGTACCAGATTTTTCTGAATTTGGTGAATTGAGTGATATCTACGATATTGGTTTTGGATTGGGACATGAAAATCCACCAACAAGCCTTATTATCAAGAAACACTTGCAACGTAAACTCCTCTACTCGATGTGCCCTCTTGAGGTACACCTCTTAACTCAATTGGCATCTTAACTATCTTTCTAACGGGATCTACAATTACTATTTGTTGAGTGCTGGATGTCAACATATTAAACAGACGTCTTAACTCGTAACTACCTTAATGCGAATAAATAACGAAGATTTGTTTCAAAAAATAAATTTTACTAAAGATTTGACCCCTGAACGGACATCTATCTACGATAAATTTGTATTATGAAATTATTAAGCAAAGTAAAATGTTGCACTTTCAAACAGAACAGGTCACGTTTTTATAAGGGTGGTTGATTGAAATTGAGACAATGATTTATCCAAACTAAAACTATGGAGTAATAGTACACCTTATAATAATAGATCAACCAATTCAATTATTAAAGAATAAATTCAATTATTAAGTACTTATACAGTTATACTCAATCATCATCAGGACGTGACATTGGCCTCGATTCTACTACGGTCCGGGCCGGTTCAAGCCCTCCAATCCGCCCGGTTCAACGAGAGCAACAATATCGACGAAGTACCACGTATCGTGATCAAAACGACAAACGACAGAGTGATCACGCCCGAGCAACAAGACAACATGATAAAGAAATGGGCACCATCAAAAGTGTATGCGATTGAAAGTGATCATAGCCCATTCTTTTCTGCTCCATTCGTGCTTGCTGGTTTGCTAGTCCAGGCTGCTAATAATGCTTCATTTGGTTGCTCCGAAATTAAAGGCATCATGTGATGTTTGTCCCACAATAGATGTCCTAAAACATGTGGCATGTCTACAATCATGCCCACCAATTATTATAGGATAATCTTCAAAGTAGCAATTTCCTCATTGATGAAGAAATTATAGAATTATGCATGGGTTGAAGTCAACGGCTTGTAGTTTGTTGGTATGTTAGCTAGATTGATTAGAGTTGTTAGAGGATGTGAGGTTGTATAATAAGTCCTAAGTTGTACCATAAGCTCTCATTATTTCCAAGTGGAGCAATGTTAATAATATATATAGTATAGTATATCCTTATTAGTATGTGTAGCCTATAGTACTTCCTATATTAGTTGGATTGAGATATAGCATATATTCAAAAACTATTTCGATAAGTTATTATTCATGAAGCTGATGGTTTAATAGTCTGGAGGTATTTTATTTAAACTGTCTATTAGTTAAAAAGAATTTATTTGTTATTTATAATACCATTTTATTGATACTATCATCGCTTATTTACAAATAAATTATTATTCTTGAATCTTGTTTAGGATATCAATACTGTTAACTTAACCTACTAACTCATTGAATTGCTGAGTTAATCGGATAGCCTAGTGGAAAAGGCTCTTGCTAGTGACCAGAAGGTCCTGGATTCGATACTCACCTCATAGCTAATTTATAAATTAAAGAAACTCGTTGGATTGCTGTTTTTTGGGTAAGTGGGTAACCATTTATATTTTGCTCAATCACGTCGTTTGTAGTGTAAAAATAATTTAAGAATACAAAGAGATTGATGAAATATCAATATCAAAAGTTGGAGTGAAAAAATTATTAATCTGCATTTTTATAATTTTTAATACATGAAACACCACTTATAATGAATTAAACAAACATAACTTTAAATTCTTAATTTTAAATAATTTATTGTTAGTCACATAGTTACATTGGTAGAAATTGAATGATAGGATTCAACATGGTCCATTGATTTTCTCTAGAGTCACATGTGTTGAGCACAACTTGACAACCACAAATGTAAAATCCTATCCCATATCCTCATTGAAACAAACTAGTGATATTTCCCAATTCAATTCTTCAAAAATCAAGAATGCTTCTTCACAACAACATTTCTCTAGCATTCTTACACACCCCCTCCCCCCTCAAAACCACCACAACCCACCCTAGAAACATCACCATTGCATCCCAACAACAACCAACATCAACAACAACAATAACAGGGGCGGATCCAAAGGGTGTTCGTGTTATTCCCATCTCCGACACATCTCTCCCCACACGAGGCTTCAACTTCCACAGTTCGATCGATACCCTCGACCTCGAGCAACTGAACTCCGTGTTCGTGGCAGTGGGGTTCCCCAGACGCGACCCGGAGAAAATCCGGGTGGCGTTGGAGCACACGGACGCGTTGTTATGGGTGGAATACGAGAAGAGCAAGAAGGCAGTGGCGTTTGCAAGAGCAACAGGAGATGGAGTATTCAATGCAATAATATGGGATGTGGTGGTGGACCCAAGTTTTCAAGGGATTGGGTTGGGGAAAGCTGTGATGGAGAGGCTGATCAACATGTTGTTAGAGAAAGGAATCACTAATATTGCTCTCTATTCAGAGCCTAGAGTGCTTGGATTCTATAGGCCTTTGGGATTTGTAGCTGATCCTGATGGCATACGTGGCATGGTTTATTCTAGGAAGAAAAAAAATACTAAATGAATTGTTGTATACTTACAAAAGGTTTTGACCTCGATTAAATCAGATTGTTGGTATTTTGTATTTTAATTCTTTACCAGTTATACACGAAATATGTTGTTGTATACTTAAGGTATAGGAGTATTGTGTACTTTATCATTGTAGAAAGAAAATATTATAGCTTTTTGTTTTTTTGTTGGCAAATGTACTATTGAAGCTGATTTCAATATTGAAAATTAAGCAAACTCAATATGAAAACATGTAATAGCTAAAAATGAATTGCATTTAATAAGAACGAGTCCATGTAGTACCTCAATTGTCCATGACAGGATGGCCCAAAAAACTAAGACCCACAGCAAATTAGTTTCCTAAAGTATCAAAAGATATTGCGTTTATTTGCCTCTAGCCCCCTTAATTAACATTATCTTTCAATTAACTCTTGATATTATTATATTTCAGCTTGTCTCTTATGTCAATTTTTGTATGGAATTTAACCTTGGGAATTTTGGTATAATACTAAAATTGTCATCTTCAATACTCAAACTAATCATAAGTCAAAGGTTCGAGAAACTCAGATGATAATTTCAGCTTTGTATCATAGACGGACCTACCATCTATATAGGATATTCACATGAATACACTACATACAAATAAATATCTCAAGTCGTTAAGCTTTCAGCTAATATGTATTTCAAACCTTGACATAAGCAATATTAATTTGTTACTTTATTCCATTATACTTTATTGATGAATACCACGTTCAATTTTTGATATAATAAAATGAATAACTTAGATTAAAATTCAGGTTGAACATAAAATGTCCCTTAGAGTTTAGAAATGGCTAATTTTGACAAGAAAATTTATAGAAGGGACAAGTTGAAAGGATAATAATATTAGAGGTCTATTTGAAAAAAGTAGTGATAGTTGAAGGGGCATAGCCAAACAAACAAGCCTAAAAGATATAAACACAGATTATATAAAAATAAAAATTCTGAATTCGATTCAACATTTCAGAGTCAAAACTAACCAATTTTCCGAGGTTGTCTTAATTACGCTTGTTCGCTGCTTCTCTGGGTACAATTGAGCTCAAGTAAGCTACTCCCTCTTGTACTACTGTCTATATTTCATTAGATTGTCCAATTTTGAACTTTTTGATGCTCGACTTATTTAACTGTCAATATAAATATTTTAGTTTTGTTTTCACATTTGAGTATGTATTTTTAAAGAATTTTAGTTTTTATATAATTTATCAACCATCTATTTAAGTAAAATTTGTATTTTGTGGCAATTTAATTATTGAATACTTTAGTTAATCGAGTTAATATAAATGGAGGTTTTGTTGAGATTGTAAATTGGATACCACAAGTCCTCAATCTGATGAAGAACCATTTAACGTGGTATGATTATGTAAGAATACGTTCAAAATGATGCACTAGTAAGAAGATGTGAGGCTATGATAGTTACGATTTTACATAAGGTATATCCAAGAAGAGTTGGAAGGAGTAGCTAGATTTCATGAGATTAACAAAAGTGCTGGCCCCGCTTTGGCGGTTAATTGGAGATGTTGGTATTTATGTAGCCGACCCTGCTTAGTAAGACAAGACTTGGTTTGGTTTAGTAAGGGAGAGCTGATATGGCTCGAGAGAAGTGTGTATCAGAATATGGTTTGTGAACTGAGTAGGACGAAAACAATTTGGACAATGTGTTTGGTTATGTGATATTTGAAATGCAAATAAATCAAAATTGTGTGTTTGAGGAGCAAATAGAAATAATGCATTATAGAATCTGATTTTAGCTTGATGGTTTAACAGGAAAGGAGGAAGCTTAAGCTAGGTAAATGAGCATTTGAGAATTTGATTTACAGTATGATCATTAAGTTAGGTTAAAATATGGGAAAACAATTGTTGAGCATGATCATTTTCTAGCAATATAGGTAGTTGTTAACTTTTTCCAATAGTTTATTTAAAAATTGAAAAGATTTTTCAAGTGTCGTAAATACAAACTAACTTAAGTACGTTGGTTAATCATGAAGCATTTCACCAGTTCAGCGATGTTGTTCAAAACTGTTGCAATTTGTTTTACTTGAGTTCTTCTCAAAGATTATATGGTGCACAAGTATAAGAACTACCCTTTTTCATTAACATGTCCAACTACTTCATCAGTGATCATAATTTTGTTTTTGATACTAAGTTTTATTTTATGTTTGGGTGTCCTAAAACCAGATTCTGGAGAACACTATCTTCTTCTATGGCTCTCTTTACTCCCTGCAACATCTCATCAAGACCTCCCACCTCGTCCTTCAAAGTTGAAAAGGCAAAATCAAATTTCATGCATTTGACATCAAATTACGTGTTATTTCCGCTCTCTGACTCCACTTCATCCAGCCGCATTCTGGGCCGAGTCTGTAAAACTTCCCGAGTCAAAGCCACTGCAACCGTTGAGTCTCCTGCTTCCTCCTCTATTGTCCATGATGCGGATTCGCCGAAGCTTCTACTTGAAGTGAAAAATCTCTCCGCAGTCATCTCCGAAACCAAACAGTCAATCCTTAAAGGGGTTAACCTCACTGTGTATGAAGGGGAGGTAACTACCTTTAAGTATTATGCTTATATATGTTTATGAGTGTGAATGTAGATTATATTAATGATATCATGTGGATTAGTTATTGTATCTTCTTTTGCTTCTTCAAACTACATGTGATTAATTATAGAATGTGGATTAGATTGAATAGAATTGGGTAGTTTTCTTTGTTTCTTATAAATAATGGACCACAACCATTTTTTACAAAATGCAATAATCTTTACTATTCTCTTTCTTAAATTTGTCTTCGTATAGTGATTGTGTAAGTATGATGTTTGGTCACTCTTTAGAATTCCCCTTTGTTATTACGTTAGTTTTAATCGAGTGATATTCTAATGTTTTGATCCTATTTGATTAGGTTCATGCAGTCATGGGTAAGAATGGTTCTGGAAAGAGCACATTTGCCAAGGTTTGTGCTCTGCCCTTGTTTCTTACCCTTGAGTGCCATTGTGCCAATAATATGTAGGTCATAAGTGCTGAACATAAACACCCTTTGGACTTTCTTTCGGTTGTCCTATAACTTGTCAAGGAACAATGCAAATCCTGAACGACTAGTTAGAAGGCATCTCTTAAATATAATTTGTGTAACAGGTTCTTGCTGGCCATCCAGACTATGAAATTACTGGAGGAAGTGTTATTTATAAAGGTGAGAACCTTCTTGAGATGGGACCAGACGAGAGGGCTCTTGTTGGGCTATTCATGAGCTTCCAATCTCCAGTTGAGATTCCAGGAGTAAGCAACATTGATTTTCTAAGGATGGCATATAATGCGCAAAGAGAAAAAGCAGGTCTTAAAGAGCTTGGACCCCTTGAGGTAAGAAAGACATCCTGAAACTGCTCTCTCTTTATTATGAGTTCATTCTGTCATCGATATGATATCAGTGACAAATGCTATGCTAAATAAAATTCTTTTTCTCATCATTTATTCTCTGTCTTTGTCTCACTTACTGTTGCTTTTACTTGCAGTTTTATCAGTATGTTTCTCCCAAGCTTGAACTTGTGAACATGAAGGTAGACTTCTTAGATAGAAATGTCAACGAAGGTTTTAGTGGAGGTGAAAGAAAGCGTAATGAGATCCTCCAACTAGCGGTACGTGCGGCAGTTAGCTTATGTGTATTTTCCTCCAAACAACAAATAAATAATGAAAGATGAGAAAATATAATCTGAAATATTGGTTTATAAAATAATAGTATACAATTAGATATTGGAAAGAGAAAACTTCTCTACATGCCCCTTACTCGCATCTCATTTTCTCTACATGACGCTTTACTCACATCTCGTTTTCTCTACATGACCCTTTACTGGCTTCTCCTTTTCTGTACACCTTTTGTTGTGTTTCCAGGTTCTAGGGGCAGACTTGGCTATTTTGGATGAGATTGATTCTGGTTTAGATGTTGATGCACTTAGAGATGTGGCAAAAGCAGTGAATGCACTCCTAACCCCTAAGAACTCTGTGCTGATGATTACTCATTATCTAAGGCTTCTTGAGTTCATCAAGCCATCTTATATCCATATTATGGTGAGCCCTTCTATTTGTGATTCATGTGTTTTTATAGCTTATTTTTGGGCATATGGGAGTAAAAGTCAACTACATATGTAGGTTATCATGTTTTTTTGTATGTTACGTCTCTTGCATAAACATTTTTTCTGTTGTATGAAGTATTTTAGGGTGAATAGGTTCCTTTTGCTGTTGGATCAATGCCATTCTTCTTATATCTTATACTCCCTCACTTTAAATTGAATGAGCAACTAATTTCTGAAATCCTTAGTAATATGTGGTTTTGATGGTACAAGACATGGGCCTACAAATACAAGGTGGCAAATTTGTTTTGATTAATTGGTAGGAGATATAAGAGTGAAAATTTTATCAAACTAGTAGTTAGCCTGACTTTGCATTAAGCAATCTAAGTGGCACACTGTTTCTACTAGCCCCTTCCTCTTTCTTCTACTCTCTCAGTGTCAAATTTAGTGAGCCATTAACTTTTTATATACTTGGTGAAACAAAGTTTGCAATGTAAAATATATGGGCCAACTGATACAACATGTCAAATTTGTTGTCTTTTATAGGTACAGAATATTTTGAATGATCGATAATGCTTCCATATATCATCTCAACTCCTTAGCATCCATTATATACTTTCTTTGTTTTCTTCGAGAAAATGACCTATCAAGATATTAGTGTCCGAATGAGTGGTCTATTAACTGAAAATAGCGGGTGGATGTGATGAGTACAGGGAAATCTAAAGCCACTAACGTTTGTGCTGACACTCCTTATCTAATACGTTCAATGATGGTTGCTGAGCTCATATTCACTAACTTTATGCTGCTTTGCCCCTCATTACTCCACTCAGTTACACAGTTCTTTCTAGGATAGTGTTAACAACTGCACCGTATCTCTGACTTTTGAACTTTTATGTGCATTTTAGGAGAACGGAAGGATTGTAAAGACCGGAGACATATCCCTTGCTGAAGTTCTCGAGAAAGAAGGTTATAAAGCAATTTCTGACACATAAATGCAGATGCATGTGGAGATGTTGTTGTGCCTCTCCTTTTGGGAGTTTAGTTCATTTGCCAGTGTTTTCAGATCAGGTATGTGATATCTCGCAGCAAAGATGCCATTCACCTTCGAATGATCTCGGTTTCCAAGCTCATATGGTGAGATTGTTGTCGCATTAGCTCGATTTTTCCTAGTTTTTTCATATACATAGTTACTCCACAATACTGAGGATTATGTTTTATGTGCCATGTCTACTCAATAAAAGAGGTTTCTTGTTGCTATATTGATCTTTGCTCTCTTGAGTGTCACATTGCTTGTTGGCCACATTGAGGACAAGTAGAACATTGGGTTTTAACTCCCCTCCATAATCGAATAAGGATCAATAACAACATAAAAAACATGTTTCGATGCTTCTGAAGATGTTCTTGCCTATCCGAATAGGGTAGGTGGCAGGATTGTGGCCTTGCCCTTGTGGCGTTAGCGAGATTGTTTCTAAATTGACTGCATAGATTGAAAAGGATCAAGTAGAACTGGGAAATGGGCTGGGTTGAGCTCTCCTTTATTTGATTTAATATGGTTCAATTAGATTTGAAAGCTCGATTTGGTTTGTGGTTTAAAATTGAAGGTCGATACCGTTAATATAACTTGAACTGATTCGTACATTGAGCCCCAATACTATCAAATCAAAAGTTAATGGTCGAGCTGGATTAAATTATGTTGAATCACTTTTTTCAAGCCAAATCAAATTTATAGACGGACAAACCTCGACAGTCGACTCGTAGCCGTTTGCTCATTTAGTCTTGGGCTCTTGACTCAGTACACATTGTTGCTCCGTCTGGAAGAGCATATCATCTTATCTTGGGCCTTATTGTAATTTATATCTCTGTCGAAAATAACAAGTTAAAAGCTATTGAGTAGAAATATTTCAACTTAAATCGTATTCAACAAAATACTAAACCGTTGAGTTAATTAAATAGTCTAATGAAAAAAACTTTTGTTAGTGATCAGAAGGTTTTGAGTTCATTTACCACTGTGGTCGGGATCTTCTATGGGAAACATGATAATTAATTGGTATATTAATTTGGTTTCCCAAAAAGTTAGTGCCCACAATTATTAAATAGATAAATTTTATGGTTAGCTTAAATGTAGTTATCATGTTTATACTATATAGAATTTTAGGACTTGAAAAAGTTACATTTAAATTTATTATTTTTTCAGTTAAAAATTAACTACCTCGTTACTTAACACTTCAAATTTTACAATAAAAACTTTCTCATTCAATCACCATAATAATTTAACCTTAGTTAAATATTTTGTTCACAATGTTTCTTTAACATATATGCACATAGCTGCTAATATGATTAGTTTACCGCAAATGTTATATACGCTACCTATATACTCTAATTTAATTTTGAAATCAGAATAAATTTCCAAATATACCCATGCATTTCTTCTTCATCTTCTCAATTTCATTTCTGTCTTGTATAACCCCATGCAACTAATTTCATCCATGATCCAACCAAACATGATCAAACAAAATAGAACGAGCGTGATGTTGATTTAACGAACTGGATAATCGAGCGATTCGTTTATTATTTTAATCTTTAGATTAAATGGAAACACCAAACTCGTCCTCTTCGGATTCCAATTTTCTGTCCAGAATCCGATTCCCACCCCTCCGTTACTTTCACTCCCCCTTATCATCTCTTCTCGAATATTGCGGTCTCTTCGACCGCTTTAATAATAATAATAATAATCGTTTTAGTGATACTACTCCAATTATCAATAGTAATAATTTTAGTGATCGTAATAACAGTAATTTGAATAATATTGTTAGTGAGAATAATAACGGGAGAGGTGAAGTGGCGATAAGGATAACTGGCGGAGCTGCGGCAGCTAGGGAGGTGGATGGTGGTGGTGGAGGTGGTGGAGGTGGTGGAGGAAGGGAGAGTGAAGTGAATGGGAGTAATGTTAGCAATAATAGTAGTGAAAATAATAATAATAATAATAATAATAATAATAATAATTCGTCATATGAGGGATATGAGACATATGAGGGATATGATTTAACTGCATTGTCGAGGTGGGCTGAGCAGATTCTTCAGTTTTCGTTGCTGTCGTTGGCTGTTTTCATTCGGCAACACTGGCAAGGTTTGCTTTTTATTTTGTTTGATTTCATGTTAAATAAGATTTTGTGAAAAATTATTTAATTCTGGAAGTTTGAATTCTATATTTTTTGAATAAGAAATGGAAACATGTTTTGTTTTTTTTATTGATTTTGGTAGTAATGAATTAATTATTATAGAAAATATCGTTGATGGGAGTGTTCAATTTGTAAAATATGTGGGTTGGGTTATGTAAAACCCTCAATTAAGTCCAAAGACTATCTTTATTGTATTTGATTTTGGTAGAACTGGGCTTATTGTAGCAAATATTGTTGATGGGATTGTTTGTTTCGTAAAATGTATATGGTGGTATCTGTAAAAACATTAAATATTGTTGAGCATATCTGGATATTTTATATGATCATTGTCCTTTATCTATTGTGAAGTACTCCTAGTAGATAGTGTTCCCCCCCCCCCCCCCGAGTTACATACAGTTGATGTCCAGACTCCACAGAGTTGCATACAGTTGCGATTTGAGTGTTGAAATCTCCAAACCAATATATTCTGTTAGCTGCTCTCCCTCTGAGTAATTGTTGGTGCTTGTTCATGTTTGTCTACACTAGTTGTTCATGTTGTCGATTATGGCTTGATGAAGATAATGCATCATATCAAAACTTGAGAAAATCTGACAACTAAGCTCAAGATCTAGTTGGAAGCAACTTCTTTTTTGCGCAAGGGGTTTGTAAATGTTTTTTGCGTGTATGAAGTATGGACCTAAATCTGCTTCTTCTAGTTATTAGGGACCTGAAATATGCAATCTATCGGTATAAACTTTAAGTTCATATTTTTTGGGGGTTTGCAGTTTCAGATGTTTGAATAAGAATGTGATTATGATGAGGCTCAGGTTTCACTTTTTAAGTAGATTTGTAGTCATTTCTGAAAATTAGAAAAGCATATAGTGTGCTTTAGGTAAGGTAATTACATTTTTATTTATCTATAATGAAATAGGGTCCAATTTGCTGTTTTCCATTTGTGGCTTGTTTGCTTTTGTTGCAAAGACATGAACTTTGAACATCTGTCTTCAGTGTGAATGTGACAGCATTAGGTCAAAAAGGAGTAATTATAGAGTCAGAATGAAAAATTAACTGATAAACTTGTTGTGAAGCAAGCAAAAGTCTCAGATGTTTTTTCTCTGCTTAATTGCCTTTTCAGGAATGAATTAAAAACTTAATTATCATATGGATTAAATTAGTTCTGCAATTTATGTTGTTCCAGAATTTTTTGCCACAATTTGGGTTACTGGCTTCTTGTTCGTTTGCAATCACATAGTTCGGAAACAGACATCCCTGAAGGTAGGAGTGTAGGACTTCTTTTTTCTTCCAAGAATTATCACCTTTTTTGTTACTTGTGAAACCCAGAGATATACAGATGAAGTGACAACCAGAAATGTCGTAGGTGCTGACAATTTGCTATTACTGCAGGGGGAGAGGAGTATTGCTGTTCTTATCTGTTTTTCTGTTTCATCTGTCCTCTATGTTGTATGCTGTTATATGTCCTTATCCTATGAGGATATTTACTATCCTTTATTCATGATTCCTCCAAAGACAATTCCTCCCTTTTGGCATGCTATTTTCATCATTTTGTTTAACGGTATGCGTATGACCTTTAATTTCTCTCTTTTCTCATTGGATACTTTTTTGACAATTTGACATACAGATTTGGTTTTTTCATTTGTGGTGTGTATATCATATACTCCCTCCATCCCTTTTTATAAGAACCATTTACTTTTTCACGGTCTCCGAGACACGACTTAAAACGTAAATATTTTTAATTTTACATGTGTAAAAATTATAAGAACTTGATATTTCAAAAATATATATTGAGAGGAATCTAACAAGATCCAATATAACTATATTATTTCTTATCGGTTAATAAAAATTTACGGTCAAAATTTTCGAAGTTTGACCCAAAAAGTCAAAATGGTTCTAAAATAAAGGGATGGAGGGAGTAGTATTTGTTTTATGTTTCTTCCAGATGCAATGGCCGTCAAGTTGGTTTTGCTAATGGACTACAAGAATGGTAGAGGCCACAATTTTCACAGACAGGTAATGGATTTTCAAGACATCACATATGTATGATGACGTATCAGTTTCAGAATTTATTGGAGATCTAATGTTCTATCATTTAGGGCCAAATGTTATCTCTAGTTGAGTATACATTGCTGTTATACCGAGCTATGCTACCTGCTCCAGTCTGGTACAGATTCTTTATGAACAAGGAGGACGGGGGCCTTTTTTCATCGCTGACTACAGGGTTGTATCTTACCTTTAAGGTCATATTGATTGTTGAGAAGGTATATTTTTATTAAACGTATGTTTATTTTTTCCCTGTACTATTTTTCTTCATTTATTCCATTAAGGTTGGCACCACTTCACTCGCTCTTGCCTGGCATCTCCATCTTATCTCACTACTTTCGGATTCATTTTGCTTGTTTCATGATCTGCAACACTTAAGTTCTTGATTTCCTCCCCTTAAAGGTTCAGTCCTTCTTTGCTGCCTTGAAAGCATTGTCGAAGAAAGAGATCAATTATGGTACTTATGCCACATCAGATCAGGTAATCTGAAACTTTTTGACCAATGTGATTCTATAAATCAGTTAATGTTTTCACTTAGAACTTGATGTTTTATGTGTCTGCAAGCCATTCTTCAAATGGTTGTTCCTTTCTCCTTTTTCTAAAGGTTAACTCTTGATCCGGTTTTTAGCTTTTTGGTAGAGTTGAGAGTACTGTATCTCTAGCCTTAAATTTCATTAAAATCAAACACAAATTTGTTGATGTAGGTTAATGCAGCAGGAGATTTATGTGCTATCTGTCAAGAGAAGATGCATACGCCAATATTGTTGCGATGTAAACATCTCTTCTGTGAAGATTGTGTCTCGGAATGGTTAGTTTGTTTGACCAATATATATTCTAGGAGCAATGCAAGGTTATGCAGTGAGATGCATAAAATACAGCCACTACCCCTTTGACCCTTTTTAGTGGAAGCCATAAGGCGGTATTTCGATTAAAAAGTTCATATACAGACAACATTGTTTATGCATTCTTAAACATTACAAATAAAATGCAAGTTGTTTATGTCTAATGTTGATTAAACCTTTCCCGTGTTTTAGGTTTGAAAGGGAGAGAAGTTGTCCTTCGTGCAGGGCTCTGGTTAGACCTGCCGATCTAAAATCATATGGAGATGGATCGACCAGCCTTCACTTACAGATATTCTAATTCATACATTATCTTTTTTGAGGAACTTGTCTGTTTACACATTCAGCCATTTCAGCAACTGCAATTCCACCTCGGCATTCAGCAAAGCAAGCCTAATGTCAGAAGTAGATCTTCAAACTGGTAAAATCATGGATGTCCAGTATTTATTCCACGATTTTATTTCGCACAGATTAGGATTGGAACATCCAAATCGATTTGTTAACGAACTGGTTTACGAATGGAACCGGTTTGATTAAAAGTCCGAACCGATTTGGGTCAACACCTAATCGAACCTGTTTGTTAGCACTTCTTTACATACTCATGTCATGATTGACATAGAACTCGGAGCGAACGTTGTGTTTCGAAGTGGTTAATGGGCAAGTTCTAGTCCCTTGATCAGGCGAGGCACATCTCGCGATAATCTCTGACATCATACCCAAGGCAGGGAGCTAGAGGTTTCAAACTTTTTTATAGAATGTGATAATTATTTTCATTTCTTCTGAAATATTAAAACAGGAGAAGAACGCACAATTGAAAATAGAGGTCGATATGAATCAAATAGTTTTTTGAATATTTGAGTTTGAATTGGAACGTTGGTGAATGTCAATTCAACTTGAATATGATTTTGCTATGAATGACAAACGAATAAGAATACGAATGCCTACTAATTACATTCGAGAACTTTCGAATATGTTCATTTCAAATTCGAATAGAATATTCTATTCGAATTCGAACATTTATACATATATTTTCTTAATATTTTTTATGAAAATATGTATATTCGAATTTGAGTTCAAATATAAAATATGTCGAATATCAAACAAAATTTGAATATAAGTAGCTCGATTTTTATCCACCCCTAATTGAAACGTAAGTCCGAACCGTTGTCGATCTATTTAAAGTGAAGAAACGTTATCAACAACTCTACAAATTTACTTGTATATCATATGAAATATATAATGTTGTTCACGAGCCGGTACTAAACCGGTTCGGACCGTAAATCAAACCGGTTTCACTCACAAACCGGTTTGAGTATTCAATTCGTAGTTGGTTTGAAAAAAAATCGTGCAAAACCGGTTCGTTAATCGAATTGTATAAAATCGCAAAAAAGTTGGCTTGTTAATCGGTTCGAATTAGAAAGCGTTCGCTCAAATCGCTACTCGTTTAGATCGAAATCCGTTTTTCACTCGCAAATCGGATAGCTGGGCTTTGTTTGGTATACTTCTTAATAAAATGTAATATTATCAACGGTTTTAACGAATGATTAACGAGCGGGCGAATGATTAACGAAAGATTTACAACGAATTATGAACGAATTGTAACCAGTTTGAATTAAAACTATATTTTAATAAAATGAACTTGTAAGAAAGATTGAGAAAGTCGCTTTCAATTGTGCCATCTTATTGTGTTTGGTGTGAGCGGAGGAGAAGAATTTTTCGATAATCGGTTTGTGAGGCTAGTGTAATTGTTGAGAATATTGTTACGGATTATTCGCAATCGGGTTGATAGTTGGAGGAAAATTCCTAGGACACACACCAATTGGGTGAAGTGTCTTGAGTGGGGATTTTCTCAGAGTATTTATAGATAAACCGTTGTACTTTGGTTTTTTCAATACATATCCCTTTAAAAAAAGGAACTTGTAAGCCGTTTTAACGAACAAGTGGAAGCGATTTACGACTTGGCGAACCGAATCGTAACAAATTCGAAATTCATGCCGAGCGAGTAAACGAGCCTATTTTAACGAATCAAATTACGAGCAATTTATACTTTTGTTTGATTCAAAAACAGACCTAGCTCAAATATATACACCCTTCCTCCTATTCCGACCCTACATGTTGCGTGATCTTTTTATTTTATCAACATGCCAAAGACAAACATTCAATTACTCCATCAATTCTTTTTATTGATTAATGTTTTTTATTCCAAAAAAGCTTTTTTTTCTTTTTCTTTAAAATAAGCGATGTTATTCCAAAAATGTATAACTTCAAATTACTTCGCATGCGTATTCAAATCAAGACATCATTAAATCCATTATAAAGATACTTCCATACTACAATTAAATTGAAATCATCAAAAGTACAATTAAAATAGGGCAAATGGCTTTTAACATTATTTATGTTTGGAAAATAGGACACTTAGATCATTCATGTTCCAAATTGATCAAATCTGATCACGAATGTTTAAAAAGTGCTTCATTGGGATCACTCCGCCGGTTTTCGAAGGATGTTTCTGTCAAAACACATTTTTTCCTCTCATGAACCCACAATTTAACTCTTATTCACCCCTAATTTAAGTCGAATTAACACATCATATTTGATCGGTCTGAAACATGAGTGATAAAACTAATCTTTTTTTTCAAACATAAGTGAGTTTGCCCAATAGTATTAGGATTGTCCTATTTCAAATAAGGGGTGTACCAAATTTGAAATCTAGATCAAGCCACACACACATTCAAACCACTATAATCACTACCTTCCTATATTTGGCTCTCCCTCTCTTCAATCTTGATGACCTTCATCCACATATAGTCAGAGGCCAAACAATACCAAACAAATTCAATAAATTTACTCATCTATTCATAATTTTCTCACAAATATCTCAAAAATCAACATATTTCCATATAAAGGAGTCACCTTCCGTATACCTTGTAGCATAAAGCCCTAAACTTTGTTATTGGGTCCTTGGGATTAAGTATTCTTGACACACTTTTAGAAAAATTAATAGAGTATATGTTATGTAATTTTGATTTTGGGTATATTTGAGGGTTTGACTTTCAACCATTAATACATCAAATTTATAATTTTTCAAGCTTTAGCAAGAATGAAGTCACCTTCCTTGTACCTTGTAGCATAAAGCCCTGATCTTTGTTGTTGGGAACTTTTGGTTAAGCAGTCTTGACGTACTTTTAGAAGAAATTAGGAGATTTCCTATGTTGGGTTGATTTTAATTTTTGGATATATTAGAGTTTTTTGAATTGTTTTTGTGGAGTTTGGGTTAGTTTGGCTGTGTGATAATTTGTGGTTGTGTCTTTGGGTAGATTTGAGGGTTTGAATTGGTTTTGTAGAATTTGGAGTGAATTTTTTAGATATGGAAGGTAGGAGAATTACGGCGAGTCCTCAGCCATGTTGTGGCCGTAGAGTGGTGGCCAAGAAGCGTAAACGTAGTGGTTTAGATGGGTTTGTAAATAGTGTAAAGAAGATTCAGAGAAGGGAGATTTCATCAAAGCGTGACCGTTCGTTTAGTATGAGTAATGCTCAGGAACGGTTTAGGAACATTCTCTTGCAGGTATGAGTTTCTTTTATTTTTAACCCTCCATTTTGAAAGATCCTGTAGTTTTGAATTTTGAACTATGTGTTTTATAATATTTTGTGGAAAATATATAGAAGTACAGCTTTTCAGCGGGTATGGCCATGATGTGATAATTTTGATTCAATTCAAAATTAGGTGTTTTATTAGTTTTTCCTTTAGGTTAGATGACCCTTACTCGTAGTACTGAATTATTGATGTCATTTTACTTTTCTTACGATGTGTTTGAATTAATGATATATGCTACGCTGCTAGAGTTTGTGTGTAAGTTCAGTAGATTAATATCACATAAAATATAATTCAGAATAGGAGGAGCCTAGATAAGTTATATGACTAGGCAAATAAAGGTATTGGGGGAAATTGTCATGGGCGGTACGGTATCAGGTGCCTTGTTTTACTTTTTCCATGTTTACTTTAGCTTCATTCATATGTAGTGATTTGAATCAGTTATGTAGCTACTCATGTGCACACATGTTCATGGTGTCCCGAGCTGCTTATGTATTTGAGTTCCTTTCAAGCTTAGAATTTAACTTATCAAACAAATTACGGGTCAGACTATAAAAGATGTTGCTCTCTCATGAAATTGGTTAGAAGCTGATGGTTACTTAGTTTTCTAAACGAGTTTTACTTTTATGTTTTTCTGACCATCAAAGTTTATAATATGATTGATGTAGCCTCCGTATAATGAAGAAGTTGGAGCTGTACGTTTGTAAACTCTCTATGCAGCTAGATCTAGCTTTGCACTTTCATAAACTATTGGATATGAACATGGCTTGTTGAAAGTGAATCAAACAATAATGTTCCTCACTTGAAATCTGTCAGCATCCCATATGCCGTCTTCTTGTGTACTAATTATGCTGTGTATGGCATTGGCTTTAGGAGGAATACGATACACATGATCCAAAGGGCCACAGCTCCATGGTTCTCCCATTTCTTAAAAAGAGGTCGAAAATTATTGAGATAGTAGCTGCACGTGATATAGTCTTTGCTCTTGCACAGTCCGGCGTGTGTGCTGCATTTTGCCGAGGTGAAGTATTGCCGTGGATCTTTAATTTCTACACCTTAAAATTTATTACCCTCATATTTGGATATTAGGATGAGAGAGCTGATACAATCTCCTCTGTACATGCAGAGACTAACCAGCGGATATGCTTCCTTAATGTCAGTCCTGACGAAGTTATTCGCAGCTTGTTCTATAACAAAAACAATGAGTCACTCATCACTGTTTCAGTTTATGCTTCAGACAATTACAGTTCTTTGAAATGTAGAACCACGAGGATTGAGTATGTTCTTGTTACCTCCGGATTGTAGATTTCATTCATCTATCGACATGTTTTTTTTGTCCTCATATATCACATATCTATATCTTTAGGTACATAAAACGTGGTAAACCAGATGCAGGGTTTCCTTTGTTTGAGTCAGAGTCATTGAAGTGGCCTGGTTTTGTGGAGTTTGATGATGTAAATGGAAAGGTTCTCACTTATTCTGCACATGATAGGTAATCTTTGGCTAGAGCTCTAATTTTATGTAATCTCCGTGAACTTCCAATAGACCCCTGTTTCTTACCAATGTAAATTTTATGGTCAGTGTGTACAAGGTATTTGACCTGAAAAACTACACGATGCTGTACTCTATATCAGATACAAATGTTCAGGAGATCAAAATCAGGTAATATGATTGTCCTTGAGTTATCATTGTCATTGACTGGTATTTTTAGTCTTCTCTTTATGTAATTACTGTCTTTGGAATGGTTGTGTAGTTGCTTCCTAAAATTCACACACACACGCACACTATTTGAATGAGAAATTTATTGAAAGATGGGAATTGTTTGTTTGGTTGCTGAGGCTATTGCGCTATCCATTTGCAATTTATTTCGTTACAAGTTCAATTGTTCCATACCTGCGGGCTGCGGTGTTCTATTTTATTAGCATGCTGTGTCACACTCATATGTTAGGAGTTGACTCGTTGCCTATACACAGATTTCTGACCTATAAAATGACTCTTCCATCCTCTTCTGTATATGTTGACATTGTTATGTATCAAGTAACTGTTACATGGTCTTAACTCTTAATCTTGAAGTTTTCTTTGTTCTTCAGTCCAGGAATTATGCTGTTAATATTTACCAAGGGCATTGGCCATGTCCCTCTGAAGATTCTCTCAATAGAGGATGGTACAGTTCTCAAATCTTTTAATCATCTCCTTCACCGAAACAAGAAGGTTGATTTCATCGAACAGTTCAATGAAAAGCTTCTTGTCAAACAAGAAAATGAGAATCTCCAGATTCTTGATGTAAGTATCCTGTTAACTGATCTGCAGAAGTTTCTTGTTCTACTGACCACTTGCAAAACCTGACAATATTCTGTCTATCTCTATAGGTCCGCAATTCTGATTTAACAGAAGTTAACAGAACTGAGTTCATGACCCCATCAGCATTTATATTTCTGTATGAGAATCAGTTGTTCTTGACATTTAGAAATCGAACTGTTGCTGTTTGGAACTTCCGAGGGGAACTTGTCACTTCGTTCGAGGATCATCTTTTGTGGCATCCTGACTGCAATACAAACAATATATACATAACAAGTGATCAGGATCTTATCATCTCCTATTGTAAAGCTGACTCGGAATCAGATGACACTTTATCACAAGCAAATGGTAAGTATAGTAAGTATAGTTTACAAATGACATAGTAGCTCGAGTTTTCTTCAGTGGATGTTCTTCTGTATGTGTATGCATTTGGTGTGATAAAAGCTATGGTGAAGCCATGATCACAGATGTTGGAACCAGACTGTAGAATAATGTAGTAATTCTCATGGCATCTAACTTTTCTATCCTTTGCATTAGAATACATGCTTTATATTCATATTCCTGATTTCTCTTTTATTAATTTGCAGCCGGATCAATCAATATCAGCAACATATTGACAGGGAAATGCCTTGCCAAAATAAAAGCCACTAACGGCAACCCTGATGACGATTGCAGTTGTAGTGCTAGTTGTGGTGGGAAAATTTGCAACTCAAAGAAGCGGGCTCAAGCATCGACTGTCAGGAGCACCATTGCAGAAGCTCTGGAGGATATCACTGCTCTATTTTATGACGAAGAGCGCAACGAGATCTACACTGGAAATAGATTTGGTTTAGTACATGTGTGGTCCAACTAATTTGAAATTAATTTTCTTCCTGTGCAAAATTCATACCACACCAATTGTTCCGCCCTCCGTAAAACCCCTGGAAATGTACTATAGGATGCTGTCTTCAAGCTAGTTTTCTTTGGAAGATTGAGGGGGTTGTTTGTTGTATGACTGTGTCCGATGAATTATTATTACCATCAAAGTTACTTCTAGGATATGTTCGCTAACATTTTCTAAATTGTGGTTTGGGGTGCTTGGAATTTCTTGGGGCTAATAAGTCGGTTGTGTTATGAACTGCTATTGATTAATTTTTAATTGGGTCTTCGAGTTATCGGTTCTTTTTTCGAGTGGCTTTCTACTAATTTTTTTCCTCTCGAGTGTTTCATAAGTCCGTTTTGACATTAAATTGATTTTACATGACGATCAAGTCGAAATTATATTTACATTGGATTTTTTAAGATTATTTGGAAATAAAAGGTAAAGCCATATCTCAATGTAATTTCTCAGATGGTTAAACTAGTATCTCATACAATTTGATGCCAATTTTCATTTTAGTGAATATTGTTTTTTATAGTAAATTTTGTTCATGGAGTATAAAATTAACATCGTTTAATTTGCCATCAATATATTTTGACAATATTACTTTCCTCTATCCGTGATAAAATATCTATATTTATATAATGTCTAATTGTAAGAATAATGTGGAATCGATATCTGTATTATTGAATAATGATACATATTTATACAGAAATATGCCTACCACTACGGGCTAATACAGTCAACTAATGAGTAATGATCATTAATGTTAACAATGGTCACTGATGCTAATAATGGTCATTAAAGAGTAATGGTCACTAATGCAAACAACTAATGGTGTAATAATTATAATACAGTTACTTGCCCATTAGCCTAACACCTTCCCTGAGTTTGCAATACAACAACAATAATAGTAGTTTTAAAAAGAAAAGATATAAATAAATGCGATGGTCTTCAATGGGTTTAAACAGCTACAACCACCATTCGCTGAGTCGGTGCATAGGTTCCTCCGTCGCACAATGCGTATCGGACTCGGCAGACAATACGTATCGGACTTGCCAGACAATGCGTATAGGACTCGCCAGACAATGCAAATAGTACTCGCAAGGCAATGCGTATCGGACTCGCCAGACAATGCGTATCGGACTCGCCAGACAATGCGTATAAGACTCGCCAGACAACATTTATGAGGAACACCATTTTTTTTCAAACATATTAGATTATCACAAAGTTTTTTTTTCAACGAGAAAACTATATCTGAAACAAAACAACTAAATAAATTTCAGATCTACTAACAAAAAGTATAGAAAAAAAATGTTTTTAAATCCCGCCGGTGAATTTCACATAATAGAAAACTCACCGGCAGGGCAGCGGAAGTCGTATTTAGGCCTCAAGAATCGAAAAGCTCTTATACCATGTAAGAATATTATGGAATCGATGTCTGTATTATTGAATAATGATACATATTTATATCGAAAGATGTCTACCACTACGGGCTAACACTAATGTTTAAAAATAGTCACATGACACTCATTTTTTTTCATTTTTGTTTTTTTTGGAAAGTAGCGATGATGAGTTTTGAACCTAGGACCTTCTGGTCACTAACAAGAGCCTTTTCCACTAGGCTATTCATTAACTCATTTCTTTTACTTATTTTGAGTTGGTAACTATATTTTTCACTCGAATAACTTATTTTAGTTGATAGTTACTTTATATGGGATAACCTTAATATTAATCTTATATCTCATTTCTTTAACTCTATTCAATATCAATTAAATGTATTTAACTACTTGTATTTATTGTTAGTTTAATGTAAATCAATGACGAAATATATTATGTCCCTTACTTTTTGAATAAATGAATATAACTAAACAAAATATTACTCCGTACTTTACATACGCATGTGCATCCTGCGGCTAGTATATATTACAACTAATAACAATCGATGATAAAGAAAAATTTTAAGTGAAATTGTAAAAGAAAAAACAACAATTATAATAATTGTGAGTTGGTATATATACTCGCAACAAAAAATAAATCTGATGCCTTTTCATATAGCTGACTTTTCTCAAGAACACTAACACTCCTATCCACTGGTCAACTTTGCCACACTCATCATGAATCCCGAATAGTAAGTAGTTTCCGCTTAATTACTTTCTTGGGTTTTTGTATTTGATTATGTTTTCATCAAATTTGATGTCTTTTTTCACTGTTATATGCATAAATCTTCATTAATTCTGATGAAAAATTTGACAATTTTATGTGTATTGGTCGGATCGAATTTTTAAGAATTTGTGTAAAGATTTGTTCTTTAGTATTTGTTTAACCTGTTTTGGCTGTTTAAGATCTGTTTTATTGGCTGATTTTATGTATATTGGAAATTTATGAGTTGGATGAATTGTTTGATACTTTGATGTCCATGTGAAGGTTTTTGTAGAAATAAATCAATAGTTTAGGACTTTAGATTGTCTAGTTTGATTGTTAATGGTCAAAACTAACAAACTTTATGGACTTACCCAACACACGTTTAGATTTGAATCAAAATTGTCATATTTATAGTACATATACACTTCACTCTTGGATCAATTAAGAAACAGCCTCCATGTTGCCCGTTATGACAATGTATGGTTGCATACGAATTCGAACCCCTTACCTCGCTTATCTGGGAACTCTTGGGAGCTGTGGGACAATGTTCCACTTCCACGTTATCACAAGGGTAATGTTGCATACTAATTCGACCCCCTTACCGTGCTTAGATGGGAGCTCTTAAGAGCTATAGAACATGTTGACAATAGTAAAGTAGATTGAAAAATAGTACTCTCTCCTTCCCCTGAAGATTGTGTATGTACCCTGTTTTTCATTTCCTACATCTTGTCCTATTTGCACAATACTTATATGTATTTTAGGAAAGTCAACTTTAGCTAGTGTTAAATATGTTCCCTTCAATTTTCTAGACAATCTTCATGAGATTTAGGGAGTTTTTTTGAAATATTTTTCAACAAATACTGTACTCCCGTTGGTTCTTTTATATAGAATTATGGAAATTCATGGTAAGTACGGAACTCATTTAAAGGCATATTTTCCCTTTAGCGGTGTAAACCATCTCCTGCGTCATAATGAAGGTATGCACAGTTCACTAAGAAGATGGGCCAGACTTTCCGATATGTAATTTTGAGATACTTTGGTAACATGAACATCAATTCGTGAAGATGGAAGCTTTCTCTGTAGATTATTAGTGCAGATCGAAAAGGGAACTATAGGGCCAAAACTTACTTGGAAGTTGCATAACTTCAATTAATTTGAACTATTGAAGAAGTTTTAAAACAAATAGTTCAAAATTAAGAAGTCAACCATCAAAATTCAACACTAGACAATCTTCTTGAGATGAAGGGAGTGTTTATGTGCAAGGTTGGATTGATTACCTCTTGCTCATTACTGGGAAAATGTAGGCTGTGGGTGGATTCAAATTGTTTATCTGGAGTCCACAATGAACAATGGTCTTATGCAACATTTGCGTTTATTTTGCAGCGACTACTTGTTCAAACTTCTCTTAATAGGAGACTCAGGAGTCGGAAAGTCATGTCTGCTTTTGAGATTTGCTGTAAGTTATCTCAATCATTTGCTAATAGTATGACTGGTTCTTGCCACATTTAGTATTTCTTGTAGCAGCTACAGTCGTAATTGTGAGTTGATTGAAAGTAATGTGATTGTGGTTGTTATAAGATTTTTAATGTTTAGAGTGGAGAGTGTGGAGTGTGTACTTTTGGGCGGTTTGCTTACTTCTAAAGCAGTCATTCTGGACTGAAGTACAGAACATGCGAATAGTTAGACTCTTTTACATTTAAGTTGCATTTCTGAGGTCCATGTCCAAAAAAAACTTACTATGTAAGATATACTGATCCTGTAGTTTATTTCTTCGCAGCAAAATGGGCAGAATCGCAATAGTCTACCTGTTTAAATTTCTCTTCCAAGTAACAAAGCCACAATGTGTCACGTGCTTCACAAATATATTCATGTGAATTAATTGTGGGAAAGAGGATCTATGTTTAAATTAAAATATTCCGACTGTATTTCTTCTTATGGCTTCCTGCTTCAGAAGTGTCAACTATTTGTTCTTGTCAACAGGACGACTCATACTTGGATAGCTATATCAGCACAATTGGTGTTGACTTTGTAAGAATTAAATATTCTTCACAACTTCAGATTAATATAGGCTATTGCATAGTGCATATATCTAATTCATTGATGTTTTTTTTCTTCAGAAAATACGCACTGTTGAGCAAGATGGGAAGACAATTAAACTTCAAATTGTAATGTTCTTCAATTGGCCCTTTATTTTGGTTGATAGTTAATGAAGTGCCTAGTGTAGGAATTTTATATAATTTCGCAGACTTGGGAATCAACTGAATGTTAACTTCATCTTCTGATTTCATTTAATATAGTGGGACACTGCCGGCCAAGAGCGTTTCCGCACAATAACTAGCAGTTACTACCGTGGAGCCCATGGAATTATAGTATGTGTGAAGCAGTAATCATATTTTTGTCATCTCATTGATATTGTTTTTCTCAGAGGGCGTTTTAACTATCCTGCAGGTAGTATATGATATAACTGACGAGGAAAGCTTCAATAACGTTAAGCAGTGGTTAAGTGAAATTGATCGTTATGCTAGTGATAATGTAAACAAGCTTCTCGTTGGTAACAAAAGTGATCTGTCTGAGAAAAGGGCAGTGTCCTATGATACAGCAAAGGTTTTCCATTTAGTCATTTATATACTTACTAAGAGCTATTTAATACTCTCTCCGTCCCTAAAAGATTGTCACATTTTGACTTTTGGTAGTCAAACATTACAAAAGTTGATCATGAATCCCATTAAACGATAAGAAATAATATAGTCTTGTGGGACCTTGTTAGATTCGTCTCAATATATATTTTTGAAATATTAACTTTTTATAATTTTTTCATATGTTGAATAATATATATTTATGTTTTAAATCGTGTTTTGTTGACCACCAAAAGTCAAAATGTGAATCTTTTAGGGACGGAGGGAGTATATTGTAACTTTTGTGTTTAATGTTTTATAACTTCTTTTTATTATTCCGAGAAGGCATTTGCTGATGAAATTGGAATTCCTTTTATGGAGACCAGTGCAAAAAATGCTTCCAACGTTGAAGAAGCTTTCATGGCCATGTCATCTGACATTAAAAATAGGTAAAGTTTCATCGAATGGGGCTAGCTATACATTTGTAATGAATGACTACAGTAGTTACTATTGTTCATATTCCAAACAAATTCATCTGTAATAGTAGCTAATGTGGTTGAATCTTAGATTTACCTGCATTCTCTTTGGTTAAGAACTTCAGATGATTTCATTTGCCAATTAACATTCCTGTTTTGCTACAGGATGGCAAGTCAGCCTATGAACAATGCGAGGCCACCCACTGTTCAGATTAAGGGGCAGCCAGTCAACCAGAACAGTGGTTGTTGCTCTTAATTGCTTTTGAGATGCACAATCACCGTCCCCTCGCCACTTTCAAACATTAAAGCTTTGCTGCCTGATCGTGGTCTCTAAGCCTTTGCAGCTCGAGTAGTTGTTTTAGATCTTTTTATTCTATTCTTTCAAATATTTGAAGTCTCAGTAGAAGGAAGAAACTTCAAGAATTTAATTATCTTGAGCTTGGAAGTTATATAAAGTGACAAAGAATTTTATAGTAATCATACGTGCGAAAGTGGGAGTTGTAAGAAAATGGTATGGCATGAAGATGAATGTGTGTACTCAGATTTAGCTTCACTGTTTTATTAATCATTGAATATTTGAATACCCTGAATTTTTGCTAGTGGTTTAATCATGGTGTTATATTTGATAGCTTATGGTATACAACTCTTCATTCTTGGTTACTACTAGCTACCACCAGCCACCGTTTTCGTCTGAACTCCCGCCACTTCCTCCGCTCTTTGCACATATACAGTCATTTCTGCAATAATGATGTTTAGATGTCCTCAAGCATGCTAAACAAGTTAAAACACCAATTTTTTAGATGAAAATTTCCAAGTTGATATGTGCCAACACTGATGTTATTTGTCATTGTTTCTTACCTGTATTACATCCTTCTACCTAATCGTCTACTTCAACATAGACTTGCAACACTGCTTACAAAATAAGTTGAGGATTGATACACCTCTCCCCTAGAATCTAGATTCAGAATATGATCACTAGGAGACCTGCAATAGTAGGTGTTAAACCTCTACTCCTTTCTATGATCTGCCCTGTCCTATATTCTCTGTTTCGATTATTTGTATCGTCATTTTTAAAAATAATGCGGAATGCATGATGTTCAAACGTACACGGTAAGGGCATAGAACAGGGCACAGGACGTTGAAGGATCCAAAGCAGTGTCTATAATAACTTCGACCAGTGGATGACCATCATCGACGACTTTATGATTTAGTACTCTTAGTTGTGGAAGAACCAGCTTGAGAAACAACTTGATGTTGTTGAAGAGGAAACTCATGAGGCAATGCAAGGTTGTTTGGTGCCGGTGGCGTAGCTACCGGAGGGGCGACACACGCAACATATTTGTTATGTATATTTGGCATATACACTAAACTGGCATTGCTTGTTGCCGGAAAGTTCATCACTTGAACAAAAGAGACTGTTGGAAAAACACAAGATGTTTCTGCCCTACTTGATGCACTTCCCATCTGATGAGAATATCAATTATTACCAAATGTTCCTCGAATAATACACTATATTGTTAACTAACATCACAATCAAAATAAAGTTCAATATACCATATAGGGTGTATGATGATAATTCAAATCTATATTAGTTCTCTTATTGGGTGATTGAGGACGCCTTTCATCACGAGTCGATGTGTTCGCCTGAACAACAAAGTAACATCAACAACAAATGAATATCTAGATATATTTTAGAATAAGTTTTTAATCGGAACAATCAGTTAGATTGCTACGAAAAAAGTAATTTATTAACTACGGAAAAAGTAATTTATATCTTACCGTTCCAGAAAGGCCAATGTCAAATACACTTGATCTACGTTTCTTCCTTTCATTAGTGGTCAATCTAAGAAAATATTTTTGTGCATGGCTTGCCACTTGTGTTGGTGTCCTGGTGGGAACAAACTTCTTAGATATTCCTCTCCAATCACCTCTTCCAAGTTGCTCCAATCCACTTAGGAACAACCTATGTTCTTCCTCACTCCATGGTTTGCCTAATTATTATAAACAAACCATAATATTATATATCAAATGTTACTCCTTTAATTCTTCCATCCATTTATTTAAAAAAATTTAAATTCTCCCCTACAGGCGACTTCTATCAGAGATCCCTCGATCAGACGGATCGAAATAAACAACATAAGATTAACAAAAGCATATTAGTGATAGAAATTAGGAATCCAACCTTTTCTTCTATCATGGATTCCTTTTGAAACATAGCCATCGGACAAATAACCATCATCAACCTCTCCACCTTCGGCTACATTATTATGAAATGCATGCAAATTTACCATACTTTTGCTCTTCCTCTTCAAAGATTCATCATAATCTCTTTTACTTCTATCAAAATCATCCTCCTTCTCTGCCGGAACATTAATTTTTACGCCGAACAATTTAAAACATCCTTTCCCGTTATTACATGTTCTAGAATTGTGCCCATTGTCATCACAATGGGCACGATTCTTGACTAGCTCTTTGTCCATCTAACTATTTTCCTCTTCGCGAAATCCTTCCTCTCCCTCCCCTTAAATTCTCGACAAAACGATTATGAATCGCCACCACCATATACATACATACGTACGTTTACGATCCAAAACATGCATTATACGTTACAAAAATCGAATTACATATATAATTTTGTGAGCATGCAATAATCATGCATGTATGGCGTAGCCAGAACCAAGGCTTCGTTCCTTATTAGGTTATGGAGAAAATGAGTAATTTGTCTTTGTAGATGTAAAGATCCACAACACGTGCTACGTTTTAGGCTAAAATAATTGTAAGCCAATTAATTATTTTCCTCTCATATGTGAAAAGATAAAGTGGATATGAATTTGATGAGGGACACATATATATACATATCGATCGGTATATAACAAATAATGATGTTCTCATTAATTTGGTGTGTCATACTTATGGGATGATTGAACAAAATCGGTTTCGAATAGAATGACCAAGTAATAATATATACTACTCCTATTTTTTATTGCATTGTATTTTAGTTTACTTCACAATAATCTATGATGATATTATTCTTTACCTTGTCACATATGTACCTAAATTAATCTCATTTCTTTGTTTGTTACTTCGATATGTTATTAATGGAAATGTATCATAGATATTTGGCCTTTTATCCTATAGGCACCTGAGTTTTCCGAAACCTTTTTTATTGGCGCTTAAATATTTAAGCTTCAAAACCACATGAGTAGGCCTGTAATCGAGCCGAATAAAGCCGAATTATTGACTATTTGTATTTGATTTGATCAATTATTAAAGTGACGTTTGATTTGGCTTGATTTGGTCAAACATCAATTATAATAGTTTGGCTTGACGTTTGAGGGAAATTCTTAAGTGTATATTTGATCCTATTTGGCTTGAATCGAGCGAACCGTTTGAAAACGTTTGATTTGAAAATACATATACAACTTAATCTTTCACCTCCAATTAGGGACAACAACGCAGTCATTGACATATTAACAGAAGGTTACAGCTGAGGGAGGACCGATTCTTGATAATGTTTGAGTGAGAATGATGTTAGATGTATCGGCCGACAGAGAGAAGGGAGAAAGAATGAGGGTTAGGGTTCATAACTCATAAGAATAAGGGTTTGGAGTTAGGACTTAGGGTTATATACTTATATATAAATAGATATTAATGAGTTGGATTGGACCTAACCTAATATAAATGGACTAGCTAGTAGATTATGGACTATAAAAATAAGTTGATCACATTAGTTCATTACTTATAAATTATATAAATGTTATATAATATAAATGTTATTTATATATATAAAATATAATATAAATGTTATTTATATATATAAAATATAATATAAATAGGGAGGGGGCAATCGAGCCAAACCTTTTCGAACGGTTTGGCTTGATTTGACAAATAACGACTTCTAACTTTTGGCTTGACGTTTGAAGCCTCGAGCCGAACATCAAGCCGAACCTTTTCGAGTCAAATATGCCAAGCCTTTTTGAATCGGCACGTTTGCTGACAGGCCTACACATGAGTGTACTTTGGGCACATGAGTTTTTGAAAAAAATACTTATGTATATGCATGACTTCATTTTAACGTGTATACTTAAGGGTAAAATATGAATTTTATGTATATTACAATTAATAAAAAATATTTGAAGATGATTCTTTTATTTGTTTTTTAATTAATTAATAAAATTTGATTATTATTAAATATTGACCAATGAAGTGTTTATTATTTAAAAATAGCTCATAAAATATATTAAAATCAATTGAATAATTAAATGTTCGTTATTTAAAAGATGATGGTTAGAGAAATTACACTTCATAAACCAAATAAAATATGATATTAAAATCTACTAGTAACCCATTATTGGTTTATAAAGCATTACACTCTCGATCTCATTATTTTTCAATGTGAAAAACACATACATATGAATTCTTGAGTTATTGTTTAGAGTTTTTTTTTTTTGGTAAATTAGCAATAGATGTGAGTTTCGAATCCATGACCTTTTGATCACTAACAAGAGCCTTTTCCACTAGGCTATTCGATTAACTCTGAGTTATTGTTTAGAGTTAGACTCTCAAATCATTGACATCTATAATATCCTTTTGAGTTTTAAATCAATTTATAAATAAGAATGGAGTGATATATTTATCATGAGTTAATTAAACTAGTGGTTTGAGCACAGTCTCGCCTGTGCAATAATTTTATTTTTTTCGTAATAGTTTTTCAATAGTTGAAATTATAATTCATTGTTATAAAAGCAAAAAACAAAAAGATAATTGCATATGATCTAAAATTGTTACTATTATTTTTAAAATATTGAACAATTAATACAAAATAAATACTAACTTATAAAAATATTACTATTAAATATATCTGCATAAATAAATAAAACATATATATAAGTAAGATATGTTGGACAATATAAAGAGTTATTTATAAAAACATGACTAAATATATATGTTTATATAAAATGGATGAAATGGTAGTTATTTTCAAATTTAAAAATGGACACATGTCAAAATTTAATTGTGCCACATGGATATCCTAGTTAATCTCTTAGGCTTCACCAAATAAACTCTTCCCACATTATAGTATAGATTATAGTATAGATATAAGATAACACGATCCAGTTAGATTATAAATTTGCAACTGATGTATATGGCCTATGGGTGGAAATAAATAATTCAACCAATTCTAACAACTATATATAAATCCAGCCTTGAATTTGGTCACAAAATAATATTCATCGATTTGGACTACATGTGGATTGTATTGTGGCAATTAGGTAAAGGACCAAACGTTAAATATATGCGTGTCATAAGACTTAAGTAATTAGACACGTGTCATCAAATTATTGGAACATACCCCTATTAGCTACACGTGGCATTGTCTTAATTGCTGCTAAATAAAAAAAAATACAAAAGGCGGTGCGTGAAAATAAAGAATTGGAGATGTTGATCAACAGGATCAAATTAACATAAACGTCACTTAATTGCTCATTATTTATGTTGTTTACGTAATTTTATGTAAAAAGAATGTAATTGTCTTTTAGGACCCGTTTAACATCATTTTTATGGAACAAAACAAACTAGAAAACTGCTTGTTTTATTAGTATATACTATATACTAATTTAATTAGGCTACTTATTATGGTTTTATTAAAAAAAATTCATTAAATTTTTTCTAAAGAACTCATGATAATTTATATATTGGTATGGGAATTAATTGTATAATCTACACATTAAAAAAATTTTAATAGAAAAATTTATAATAAAACCATAACTGTACGCTTAAAAATTGTGTTTTAAAGTTTGAAAATTTTAAAAAAAAATTAAAACAAATGACTTCATTGGACCTTCAAAAATAGGTTGACTCCATGAAAAGTTAGTCACTACCAATGATTATTTGTACTCATATAAAAGTGAATATTTGTTGAACTTTATCTCTATATATATCACCTTTCTTTTTCTATTATATGAAAAATTAAGATGAATATATATAGGCTTATTTTTATTTTGGACCCTGAACTATCACGTAAGTTTCAAATTGGACCCTGATACTATCTTAAGACTCATTTTGGACCTTATACTACCCTTTGTCTCATTTTGGACCTTAAAATGCCAAATAAAATTGGAATAGGGGCACATTTTAAAATAAATTTATATGTGGGGATCTTTTATAATACTTTAATTACAAAACAACCCCTCCTTCTTCCTCACACCCCACCCCTACCCCTACCCCCTACCCGCCCCCTACCCCCATCTCACCCGTAACCCCCTTACCCCCCCCCCCCCCACCCCCGTACCCCCCACCCATTTTAAGATGGTTTTGATCATCTGCTTCATCTGAGGTTGAAGAGTTGTTGCTGATGCATGAAATTGGGTGATGGGTTATGTAATCTGGGACTAAAAGTGATGTTGGTTGATGAGAAGAGTAATAAAAGTTGTTGTTTTCAAAATTGTTAATATTATTATTATTATTATTGGTGTTGAAGAATTTGTTGAGTTGAAATGCTGGTGGGATGATGTTGTTCTGCAGCAAAGTGAAGTTGGGAGGAGAAATTGTTTGATTGATGATGTTTTCACATGAAGAAAAGTCAAATGGTCCTGGGATTTCAGATTGAATCATTTTTTGGTTTTGTAGTAAGAGATGATGAAGGTTTGGTTTGTAAGATGTTTGTGAGTTTTGAAGGAGAATTGCATGACAGATTAGGAGTATTTATAGAGAGGGGGAGTCCAGTTTATGTGGTTAATAATAAAATAATTAGAGGACATTAGGAGGTTACGGGTGAGATGAGGGGTAGGGGTGGGGTGTGAGGAAGAAGGAGGGGTTGTTTTGTAATTAAAGTATTATAAAAGATCTCATATATAAATTTATTTTAAAATGTGCCCATATTCCAATTTTATTTGGCATTTTAAGGTCCAAAATGAGACAAAGCGTAGTATAGGGTCCAAAATGAGTCTTAAGATAGTATCAAGGTCCAATTTGAAATTTACGTGATAGTTCAAGGTCCAAAATAAAAATAAGCCATATATATATATATATATATATTTTATTGAAGCCTCTTATTCGGCATTCATATAATTTTATTATTACACTTTCTAAAATTCAATTTTGTTCTAAATTATTATTTATACATTTTATCGACTTTGATTGTAGCTTGATAAAAATTCAACTAATTAATCTTTTTATATGCTCAATAATGATAATATATTTTTTGTATCTAATAACATTAATCTTAATCAAATAAAGTAAGCATATATTGTAATAATATGAAGTGTAATTTAAAATCTGACGAAGTTAAGTTAAATAACATAACACTAATCTCAAAAATAAAATTATATAGGAAAGTAACTTTTTTAGAACTATTTTAGGTGAAGTATCGGTCCAAACTCGAGAGGAAGATGTTGAATAGTCAACGGTTGAAAATTGACTTGATCTGTCAGAATTTAGTTGACCAAACTTGAGACCGTTCTCATTAATGGGTGGGAGTTGAGGGAGCCCTCTTGATGAATTATTGTCTGTTTTAGCTTAGGATGGGATGTTAGGAATTCCTTGGTCAACACCTCGTGCACCACTACAAGAACAATGTACCTTGTTTCTTTTTACAGAGAATTGTATAAATGTCGTAATAATGTGTGTAAGTTGTATTTTAGGCTTATTAAATGTACTATCAGTATAAATAGTTTTTGTTATTGGCATAAAAATACAGTTTAGTCCCTCTTTTCAAGAAGAAGTTAAATTCTGACATAAATATGGCCAAAATGAAAATTTTAAATTTAAATATTTCTTGAAAATATGCACTTTAGTCCTTCATATTTGTCGAAAAAGTGTAATTTTTTTCCTTAATATTTCCGTCTAAATTTAACGTCCTTCAAAAGAGGGACTAAACTGCATCTTTTCGACTAATATACAGGGACCATTTGCACAGACCAAACATTTACAAAGACCAACCATTTACAAAGACTTAAGTGCAACTTGCACATATTATTTGGAACCATTTCATCAATTATCTCTCTTTTCAACTTTACATACTCCCTCCATCCCAAATTGTTTGTCCTCTTTCTATTTTGGGATTCAAACTCTTAAAATTTTGACCATGAATTTTCATTAGCCGATAAGTAATAATATAGTCATATGTGATCTTGTTAGATTCGTTTCAATGTATATTTTTGAAATATCTACTTTTTATAATTTTTAAACTTGTAGTTTTGAAGATATTTACGTTTTAAATTGTGTTGGAAACCGTGTCAGTCAAAGTAAGACGATCAATTTGGGATGGAGGGAGTATTTCTTTGCCTTATATGTTAAAACAAATACTATCTCATTCTCAAATCGTAGTTTCACTTTCTATTTTTGAAGTCAAACTTTAACAACTTTGACCATGAATTTTTATTAGTCGGGTGAGAATTGTTAGATTGATTTTAATATATGTTTTTGAACTATCAACTCTTATAATTTATATATATATAATTAGAAATATTCATATTTTAAGTTATATATCGTCAATCGTAATAAATTAAATAGAAATTAGAAATTAGGAAGGAGGGAGTATTGTATTTCGTTTCTCATAAATATTATAGATTTATGGTTTTGTCAATTTTTAATATTATCTATAAAACCTAATCCATGTGCGTTGAAAGTAGTAAGCCAATTAGTAAGATCTCTCTATTTGTTATGGTTATAAATTGTCGCATTTTGAATTTAATAAATTAACTTTGCATTTAAACTCAAAAAATAATAAATATTTTTTTGTAAATTAGAGATAAGAGTATGAGTATAAGTATTAGTATAAAAGATAATGTTTCGAACTAAAATAGAACTCAATATCTTTTCATTGTAAATTTAAGTTAGATGTAGCTAGACTATTGCATTATCAGTGGTCTTTTAATATGTTGCATAGTGTTTTGGTAAAAAAAAGATTAAAATTTAGTATCTTTAATATGTTCTACTACTATCTTAATCATTTTAAATCAGACTTCAATTTTATATGCCATTTAAGATTGAAAAGGTTTGTGAAAATTGATTATTAGAAAGTAAAAATTTCACAAATTTGTAATGATGAAGGAAGTATTAGTACTCCCCCCATCCCTAAATGATCGGCACATTTTGATCTTTTGTGGTAAAAAAATACGATTTAAAACGTAAATATTTTTTATTTTACCTGTAAAAAGTTATAAAAATTGATATTTGAAAAATATATATTGAGCAAATTTAATGAGATTTCACATGACTATATTATTTCTTATCGTTTAATGAGAATTCATGATCAATTTTTAAAAATTTAACTACAAAAAATCAAAATGTTCCGATTATTTAGGGATGGGAGGAGTATTAGACATCTCTCTTATTGCATGTGTTTGGTTGATTGCTTCTTTGGTTAGTTGATTAACGTATGAGCTACTGCCTCCATCTCTAAATAATTGTCACATTTTGACTTTTGGTGGTCAACAAAATACGATTTAAAACGTAAACATCTATTATTTTACATGCGAAAAAATTATAAAAGGTTGATATTTCAAAAATATATATTGAGACGAATCTAGCAAGGTCTCACAAGACTATATTATTTCTCAACGTTTAATGAGAATTTATGACCAAATTTTATTATGTTTGACCAACAAAAGTCAAAATGTGACAATTTTTAAGGACGGATGGAGTATTAATTACAGGGTAAGTATCACTTAGCTTTAACTTTTAAGTATGATGACTCATGCAATTAAAATACTCAAAAGCCAATGGTAAAGGTTACTTATATGTGATTTTCACCTCCTAATGAAGTCACCAAAACAATAATGCTTTGACTTCGGAATTATTCCCTCCGTCCCTAAAAGATTGTCACATTTTGACTTTTGGTGTTCAACAAAACATGATTTAAAATATAAATATCTATTATTTTATATGCGAAAAAATTATAAAAAGTTAATATTTCAAAAATATATATTAAGACGAATCTAACAAGGTCCCACAAGACTATATTATTTCTTATCGTTTAATGGGAATTCGTGATCAAAATTTGTAATGTTTGACTAACAAAAGTCAAAATGCGACAATCTTTTAGGGACGGAGGGAGTATCATTTATCATCACCAATAATTAAGTATAATATCCCAACCATAATGCATTATTTAACTTGGAAGCACTCTAGAAACGGAACCCAAGTTGACTAATTCGCAATATCACGTATATAAACTTTGGAATTATATATTCTCTAAAAGACCATAGCCGCAAAAATATGTTAAGTTGCATAAACTACCAAACAGAAAATAAGTAGAATCATTCAAGTTTATTTTCAAGATAAAATTTATAAGGTATACGTACGTTGATTGTATTAACAAACGTAGATACGTAACATACATTGAACATTTTCTATTGATTGAAAAATAACGAATTCAAGAATCGTTCGTTTAATAGCGGATCTAGGTGTTTCAAATTGCATGTTTGAAATCGGCATAATTTGATATGGGTGTTCAAAACACTTAAATATATTCAAATATAATTTAAAATGTATCATTTCTTCTTTTTTCAAAAAAAGTATTTGTTCGACTGAACAGGAACAAGAAGAGGTCTGCCCTTTGTATGTTCGGGTCTTACATTTACCTTATACTATCTGTGCTTAGAGCTATTAGCTAGCCAAGTAACTTAGTACTTGGTCCGGAAAAAGGGACCGATCAGTTTCGATTCCGATTCTAAAGTTGGGCTAGGAATCAAACCGGCCATATTCGGGATCAAAGCGGTAATTTGGTTCATTTTTGTAATTTTGAGTACATTTATTTATGTTACACAAAGTCGATTCGAGTTGGTTTTGGGTAATTTCGAGTCCTTGGAGTGGGCTCGCAGTCATTTAAACCCAGTTTCGGGTCATTTCGATCATTTTCTAGTCGATACAAGTATTTGGTTTTGGGTCGGTCTCGAGTCGAGTACACATCCAGCTTTTCTCAATTTAGAATCGCTTCTAGGCCTAAATTCAAACCTAAATCCTCACCGAATCAACTTTTGAATCAAACCTATTATTTAGTCTCGAGTCAATCCAATATATTGAAACTCATTTCAACCCGAGTCAATCCAATATATTGAAATTCATTTCAACCCGACTCGATAACAGCTCTATCCCTCGGTGGAAGGAGTCACATCAAACATCATTTAGGCATCATTACTATTCATTAGTCGTACTTTTCTGCGTCCGCAGAATATTTATATACCAACGAAGCATTGGAATAAGCAATTGGATATGTATGACCAAGGATGCTTCTTCTCATTATCATATCATCATTCAATCATCCTTCCAAGAACCAACCCATCTTCAATAAATCCAAAACTATTCCATTAATTGACCAAATTTCTCATCTTTATAAACCAAATCTCACTCCCTTATTTTCCACTCAACACCCAACAAATTCAAACACAAAACAACTCAACTCCCTTTTCTTATCAACTCCAAGACTCTAAGTCCTAAGTTGTCTTAAAAAATGGGTCAAATTTCCAATATTGAACTCATTAACCAATATCTTTTTGATGATTTCTCATTTACCAATAACAACTATGTTTCCCCTCTTACATTTTCATCAACTTCACAACCTCAAGTGTCCCAAAATTCATGTCCATTAGACTTCCAATTTTGCACACCAAATCATTCACCTAATAAAGCAAGAAGTCTAAGTGAGCGTAGGCCTTGTCTGAACAAAATTGCCATACCCAAAATAAATCCAGTTGTTGAAGAGTTTGGTGATAAACAGAGGCATTACAGAGGTGTTAGAACACGTCCATGGGGGAAATTTGCAGCTGAGATTCGTGACCCGAATCGAAAAGGGACGAGGGTATGGCTTGGAACCTTTGAAACTGCTCTAGAAGCTGCAAAAGCTTATGACAAAGCTGCTTTCAAGCTCAGAGGAAGCAAAGCAATCTTGAACTTTCCGCTTGAAGTTGGGAACTTAGAGAGTGAAGAACATGAGGTGAAGAGAGAAAGGGAGGGGGAGGAGGATGAAGAGAAGAGTTCAAAGAGATTGAAAGAGGTGAAGCACGAGGAAACGGATCAAGAAAGTGATGGAAAAGGTTCGAGTATGGGTCGTATTCAAACGAAGATGATGCAGGAGACTTCGGAAAATATGAATAGTATTCAAACGAAAACGATGATGCAACATACTTTAGAAAGTGCGGGGACAGTCGGACCCTTAACGCCTTCGAGTTGGGAAGCTGTTTGGGATTGTGGGAATGTGAAGGGCATCTTTGAAATTCCACCTTTATCTCCATTGTCTCCACATCCAAGCTTTGGTTATTCCCAACTAATGGTTACATAGATGGAAGTTTGCAAGAAAGGGTTGAAAACTTGTAATGTTCTGATATGTTTTTCAAGTCTATGGTTACTTGTGAATAGATGCATGATGTGATAGTTGTTTTACTAATTTCCCCTTTTCTTAGGCAAAGTCATATAGGATGTAATAGATTAGATTATTGCTTAAAAAGAAAAAGAGGGAAAAATTGGTATTAAGATAGGTTGGCTTTGTTTATTTTTTCATTTGTTATATACCTTAATCACTTTGTATCACGCATATGTATTATGTAATTATACAAGTAATAAACAATACTACTATATAGATTCTACTCGATAATTAGTATTGTAAATCTAAAATTTGCTAATTTAATTATATGTTAAAATATTGTGTAAAAAGTAAAAACGTACACCAAAGAAAAACGATTATAATAAATTAAGTGTTTCTATCACATAAGAAGAAAACGTGAAAAACTTCACTTAATAAATAAAGACTCATACAAACTTAGCAAAAACATGTAATGATATTATGTCAAAACTTTCGCGTCCGAAAGAGGTGCAAATTCTGAAAGTGAGCTATATAAGTGTGAATCCATGAAATTGTGGCTCATGGGAGCTAATAAGTAGTGGATGCATTAGAAAAAGGTTGTAGACATTTTTTTTCCAGCAATAGTCCAAATAGATCGAGTTATATGTGCAGAAGTGTAAAAGTAACCACATATTACATCGAAAAACTTAATATAATATACACTCATTAAAAAAATATTAATACTATCACAAAATGATTTTTGTATGAAATCTAGGGATACTTAATAGTCAACCTCAGTTAGACCCCTATGAGGCTATGAGTAGTGGCATCAGGCATGGGCAACTAGATTGATGCCATGATGAGAGAAACTACAACGTTTGACTTGTTCAACTAGTCTCGATTCTCAAATTGAAGTTCAATCTAACAAGTTAACTACTTTCACCATTCCACTTGATTGACTTCGCACTTATCGAAATATTATTTTGATTATTAATTACTTTACATATACATCATAGAAAATTATAATAAGATAATATTAAGAAAATATTTTGAAAAACGTATTCAAAATTGTGAATCCATGAAATTGTGAGCTTTGTAAGTGTGAATCCATGAAATTGTGGCTCATGGGAGCTAATAAGTAGTGGATGTATTAGAAAAAGGTTGTAGACATTTTTTTCTTCCAGTAATGGTCCAAGTAGATCGAATTACATGTGCACAACTCAACAGAAGTAAAAAAGTTGTGAGGGTTTTGGGTAGTTAGCCAATAAATTCGTATATTGTATTAAAATTATTACATCATTAATTGTATCATTATTAGTATTAGTAACTATTTTAGATAGCTAGCCTATAATGGGTAGTTAGCCCATAAACCTAACAAAAATAACCACATGTCACATCAAAAAATTTAATATAATACACACTCATTTAAAAAAATATTATCTCATATTATCACAAATTGATTTTTGTATGAAATCTAGGGATACTTAATAGTCAACCTCAGTTAGACCCCTATGACTAGTGGCATGGGCAACTAGATTGATGCATGATGAGAGAAACTACAACGTTTGACTTGTTCAACTAGTCTTCATTCTCGAATTGAAGTTCAATCTAACAAGTTAACTACTACCATCATTTCATTTTAATTGACCTCATACTTATCAAAATATTTCTTTAATCATCAATTACTTTACATATACATTATAAAAATTACAATAAGATAATATTATGAAAATATTTTAAAAACGCATTTAATGATATCAATTTTATATTTTTGAACGAATGAATAAAAGTAATTATAGTCAAAATTTGACACACATTTCTAAAACATCAATTAAAGTGAAATAGAGGGAATAGTACACAAAGTCATTTCATTGGCTCTATATTTTATTAATACCCCATTTTAAGATTAAATCTAAAGTTCCAAAGACACCTTGTTCAATTGAGCTATCTTGTGAATTTTCTTAGCTCAACTCAATAAAATATTACTTCTCTAATTTACCAGCTCAACTCAATTAGCTTCCGAATTAATATAACTTTGTATTAGGTTTAGCTAACTCATACACACTTTTAGGATTAATAAGTGAATGTATGCTATGCAATCCGGTAAAACTATTTTTACAGTGCCCTTTTTTTAAATACAAAATTATATCTAATTTACTGAACTAAAATTAAGCCACCGCGTGCGTCATTCGTTCTAATGGAGTTTCATCATAAGAAAAATGATAATTTTTTATCTCTTTTTAGGAATAAAATTTTTATTTTAACCCTAGAACAATTTTCCTCATATACTCCATTTTACAAATAAGGGACAAGATAGTCATTTCATTACTAAAAAAATTATTCGGACTCTACGCATCGACCCGATAGAACTCCAATAAACGGGCCAAAGGTTTCAGGTTTGTCACCGAACCATCATATTGAAACTGAACTATTGAACCACTGAACAAACTCAAAAATCCAAAGGAACATTAATCAAATGGTGAAAAAAGGTTCCAATTCATCAGTTTCTACTGAAAAAACCGATGGGTAAGCATCAAAAGACTCTATTTTTAACTCTTTTTTAGAATTTTACATGCCATAATCTGTGCTTTAGTATTTGATTTTGGGTGGGCATTTGGTGTAGTCGTTAGACATTTAGTTGAAAGGGTGGAGGTCGAGGGTCCAAAGTTTGCCCGTAGAAATCTTTAAAATGATATTAAAGTTTATTAATTTTGATGATTTAAAAAGCAAACTCGACGATATTTTAGGGATGGAGGGAGTATTAGGAGGTGTAATTTAATTTTTAATGTAATTTTTTGTGAAGGAAAATGGTGCTGAGGTCAAGAACAGGTGGAAAAGGGAATATGGTAATGGAGAGGGCAGTGACTAAGCCTACCAAGAAGAAGACTAAGGTGTCCAAGAATAAGGCTTCAATAATTGATGCTCTTAGACCTAAGAAACCACCCACTGCTTTCTTCTACTTCTTGTAAGGGCTCACTTTTCTTATGCTACCTTCGTCGCACAAAAGATTATCAAATTTTGATTTCGACGGTTGACCTTTTTGGGGTTTGGAATGACGAAGTTTTATATGTGTTTTGTAATTTTCTGTGAAACATGTCAAAAGGTTGTGTTTTTAATGTGTTTTACATTATTATTGATAATTTTGATTGAAATGAGAGTTGTATGTGTCGGTTAAGAATATAAAGTTTGTTAATTTTGATCATTGAATATCAAACTAGACAATGTTTTAGGATGGAGGTAGTATTTAGCAACTCCCTCGCTGTTTTCTCTCTTTTACTGCTATTGTACAAGATGGACTTGGAGTTGGTAGCCGAAAAGATTATTTCTTTGGGATATTATTGCATCTGATGGTTTGCCAGTAATCAATGTTTAACAACTTGTTCCGTTTTGCCCCTAATTGAATGACATTGCTTTGTTAAGAACATCATTTTGTTCTAAGGGTGTGTTGTGAGGGAAAGGAGTGAAATCCAATCAAGGGGAAGGGAATGTAATATTGAAATGATGAACTTGTAAATATATTCAATCGATTATAGGTAGCCATTTTTGTTTAGCCCTGAGTGTGCCTTAATCGGCTAGAGGAAGCCATCGGTTCTTAGTGTGTCTGCTAGGCTCATTATTCTTGGGACAGTTTTAAACAAGTATAATCATAAAAAATTCAATGTGAAAAAGTTACTGGTTTGCGAAAGGCTCTAGCTTCTTGGGTGTTAAAGTTTCTATGAAATGGATAATTTGTCTCTGAGTGTCAGTATCTCTGGTGTCACTGCTGCATAACCTCCAACATGTGGACTAGAAGCACTGTCGGAACAAATAACTACAAAATTCTTCTTCCACATCTTTATGACATTTGATTATGATTGTAGCTTGAAGTGGATACAATTCGTATGTTTATGTTGCCTGCACGTTCTTTAGATTTTGATTTCCCATTGCCTCTTTGAGTTCAATTAATGCTGATGTATTTTTAAATTTCAAGGGAAGATTTTCGGAAGGAATTCCAAGAAAGTAATCCAGATGTCAAGTCAATGCGCGATGTAACAACTTATTATATAGTCTTTGTGTCAATGTCCTTTTCTTGTTATTGAAATTAAGAAAAAAATGATATAGTTATGGATCTTGCTATTTTCAGATAGGAAAAGCTTGTGGAGAGAAGTGGAAAATAATGACATTTGAGGTTTGTTCAATATTTTCCCTGGATTAGTATTTATTGTATGTTCAACTATTTTGTATTTATATATATAGTTTACTTATCTCATGGTAACAGTATCTATTATATGTTCGATTCTTCTCCTTATATTCTATAATACCTTCATATCAAAAAAAAAAGTTATTACGTTTTGGGATTTCATGTCAAGGTTTTGACCATCAATATCTTTTATTCACTAATCCAAAAAAATATAAAATTGATATCATCTAATTTGTTTTTAAAAATATGTTCATTATATTGCTTTTTTGTAATTTTTCAAAATGTATATAAAAAGTATTGGTGATTAAGGTTGTGCCCCGAAAGTGAGAAAGTCTGAGTTGGACGTGGTATTATGTTGAAGCATGAGTGCATGACATATTAACATCAAAGATAAACTTTGTTTTCTCTGTTTCTTAGTTTGTGTGTTAAAGAAAACTTTTGGAGAGAGATAGGACAGACTTTGCTGAGTATGTGTTTCTTGGGTATTAGAAAACTTTCTCGGTGAGAAAACAGTTTGAAAGTGTGGATGTTGGGACTCGGGACTGATGGACTACCATCTAACCCTATGGTTAATTATGTAAAAAACAACATAGCTTTTGTGCGTTACTAGTTGACACCTATCGGCATGAGTTCGGAAGGGCAGTTTTCCCTAAACATTTCTCAGAATGTCAATATAGTGAGTTACTGCAAAAATAATATGTACTGTGGTTAGTTTCCAAGACATTTAGTTTCTATCAAAAGAATGACTTCTATCTGATTTGCGTCTATGAACTGTTCTTTCTTCAAACTCATGTCGTGTGGGTCGTCATGGTGGCGAATTATGTTAATGTTATATTTATTGTTGCCAGCCACAATATAAAGTAGTTGACCCCTAGTTTTTATTCTCCCCCTCTTCATTTAGTTGTCGTTTTAGTCATTTGCACATATATAAAGAAGAAAGAAAAAGTACTAGTAAAAACTTCCATTGAAAGTTTAGAATGACGATTAATTAAAACTATATCATTAGTTGGTTGATAATATAAAAAGAAAAAACAATTTATTATGCTACAATGACAACTATTTTGAAACAAAAAATTTAGGCTAAAACTACAACTTAAATAAAACATAGAGTAACTGGAAACCACCTAGGCTGAACTTGTAAAGCTGTTCCTGTTATTATTTATTAATTGGTTCTTACTCTTTCATTCTGTTAACAGGAAAAGGTTCAGTACTATGATATAGCTACTGAGAAACGAGCAGAGTTTGATATGGCTATGGCTGAATTCAACAAAAAGAAGGTGTGTTATTCGACAGATCAAGATACTGCATTTCATAGTTTTTGTTTTTGTTTGGGTCTATTCAAAGATTTCCTTTTTACGCTTCTTTTAACCAATGGTGATAACTCTTCCAGGAAAGTGGAGAGTTGCTGGAATTAGTGGAATATGCAGATGACACTGATTTTGATGAATAGAAGTATCAAGATCATAACTCGTAACTTAGTTGAGTAAGGGCGAGATGATTAAGTACTTATTATCGAGCATTTTAGCTAGGAAATGGAGCCATGTAGCATTTCATTTTGTACATAATTGGAAAACTATTGCTTAGTATCCCAATTATATCGACTATTTCGACTCGTGTCCCCCACTCCCCCTACCTCATCTGACATTTCTCTGTAATATTCATGTACATTACTTCTTGAGAGTAACTTTGCCTACCAAAAGATCAATGTGAATGCACCACAAAACATTTACGTTTCCTTCGAAACAGAGAATGTATTGTTGCATAGGCATTTCCTTTAGACTTCATCAAATTATAAGTCCCTTAAACCGTATCAATCACTAATGCGGAAGCTCTATTGAAAGAAGTTGTTTAGGAATAAATTGACCGTTTTAAATTTCAAGAACAAGCATAAAGAAGTTGATTATGCTTAGAAGGAGAAGCTGTTTAGGAATAAATTGACCTATTATACTTCAAGAACAAGCATAAAGAAATGATCAGCGTAGAATAAAAATCTTGGATTCGGCTTATTCGAGGATTTTATTAATAATATTCTTGATATTCAAATCTAAGCTTGTCATGTTCCGAAACTAAATCGTCTCATCAAAACTGGCATACATAGGAATTTAGAACTTATACACTTAATTGATTATATTCTTAGAGACCCCTCAGCAATTGTGGTTCTTTTCTTGATAGGTAGGCCTAAGGAATTAGCTATACTTGTGACCTCCGCAATCATAGCTACCACATCATTGAGCTTGTTAATTGCTGACCCGATACCCTGCAAATGTGACGAGGAGATTACTATTGGTAGTACTAATCGTTCTATCATAAAAATTTCTGGTAGAATAAGAAGGGGAAAAAAACTGATGTTTGAAGACGAACCACGCCAGCAGCCCCAGCAGTAATAGCCATTGGTGCTGTGACTGCACTTAGTCCAGATGCACACATCACAGGTATCTTGACAGCCCGTGAAATTGAATATGCTGCTGCTAGTGTAGGGGTGGCCTGATTACACAAATGAGTTTCTTTGTAAATGGTAATAAAGTAGCCCAATTCTATAGTCAGAGCATTTCACAATTTACGCACACTTCCACCTTCTAGTATCAGCAATATTCTACTTTCTGTTAACTAGTCGAATACTCTTTCCCGTCTACCTATCAAAAGAGTGATATCCCTTTTGTCTTCCAACTACTTAACTAAGAAATTGAAAAATTCTAAGTTTAGGTATTATATACTCATGCATTAGCTAATATAGTGTACAAGGGCAAGTCATAATATGTATTACGTGCCTACATAGAAACCCATGCTACTGAAACTTCTTATTTCACATTACCTTCTCAATAAGACCAAGAACACCGGCCCCTGAAGGACTAGAACATTTTCCTCCCTCAGTTTGTATGATGTCCGCACCTTCTTGTTCCAACTGTTCTGCTAGCTTGACCTGCCAATGATAAACATGTGTGATACAATGGTTTCATATTTGAACCATAATCTATAATCTTTTGATAGGAAATTCTCGGTAACCTGATCGGGAAGGCTTAATGTGTGGGGTACTGTTACTGATAGAACTATGGATGGCAGGACCCTCCTAGTTTCCCTTGTTAGATCAATAATCTGCATACGTTTAAAGAAACTAAACTCGATACACAAATCGATGTATTTCGTAGTTTAAAATTGAATGGTTGGGCTTTAAAAGTACCTGCTCTGGGGAGAAAGTCACGCCCATCTCATAAAATGAGTCATAATTTCCAATCTCAACCTGGAAAGAAGAAAAGAACTTTAAAAAAAATTGTTCTAACTTTGACATTTTGGCTATTCTTATTTCAGCGGGAAAAAATGCTAATATCATGGGCAATGTTTCTGCAAGAAAATGTTTTCCTATGATACTCCTCCTTCGGATGAACTAACACGGAAAGCATAAAGAAACACACTTGATCTCAATAATAGAAGAACCTAAACTACAACAGGGTGGAGTATTGGACAGATAATTAGCTTCTAACCATCAATGCTCCTGCATCAACGGCAGCTGGGAATGCGGCAGGATCAATAGAAGAAACACAGACCTGAAAAGGCAAGTCATCGATAAAATCAAGAACACCACATTTTGCAATAAAACATAATTGTGTAAAAATGAGATTGGCTCCAAGCTTGTCTTATTAAAATAAATAATTTAGCTAATTGTTTGATTGAATGGATACGTCCATCTTTCCACCAAGACTTTGAGTTATACCGGAAGTGTAGTCAAGCTAGTTGCAAGCTTCACCAGATCAGCGTCACAAGCTATATCCACATGAGTTGCTCCTCCCTGTACGTATGAGGAGCAAAAAAAAACAAAATTCTCAAATTAATTTTTTTCTACTAGGAGTACTATATAAGACAATCTATTAATAATGATAACCTTAATGCCTATTCCACAGTAGAATGCTTAAAAGTTGAGTAACATCAATGTCAACATGCCCGAATGCCTTGAAGGGCTCCTATCTAAGCACTTAAGCAGGGTAATGAGAGGGTCTTACGGAGTGAAGTGCAAACAGTCAAACACGATTTACTACTTCACAATAAATAAGAATGATGTTCTGAGTCCAAAAATTTGATGGAGTAGCTTATTTAGTAAATACATTAAGCAAGATGATCGAAGAAGACCTTTTCCGCAGCAGTCACAACTGATGCAACATTGTCTCTGTCCAAATTTTGCAAGCCTGAGATGATCTGCAGCACGAACAACATTATTGGATATCAGTGAGAACATAATAGGGACCGAGTCCAACTACTCTTCGCCTTGCTAAATCCTAATTACTCATACTAGATTTCGTACACTTAAGCAACTAGTTTTGGATTATGGTCAATATTGTTCACTTAAATAAATTTCAATTAACCACTGTAGAAAATCTCTGCCTCGTCTAATTTTAACAAAAAATAAAAATAAAAACATAACCTCAATGCGCTCCTACAACATACTCCCGTAATCTAATTTTTTCATTCAACAATAATTGTCATTTTAGTAAAATAAATTGTCCTTTTACATTCTTAACAAACTTTTGACTATTTTTCCTTGTGACATTATCAACCAATTAATAATATAATTTCAAATATTTGTAATTTTGCAATTTGAAATTTTGACTACGTTTTATTTTCATTAATTCAAATAGTTACAACTACAAATAAAAATGAACAAGCCCAAGTAGAACACCTTAAGAGCCCTTTTTTCTTGAAAATCCTTCAACACTGACTGTCTCGTAGATGAGAGCATGGACTTTGTTGCAGTAAGACCATTTCTTTTGCTAGAAAATGAAAGGTTTGTTGGAAATATATTTCCACCAAATTGAAGAGCATTTGTGTTGGGCCTTAGGAGGATAAGTTGTTTGGAAGCCATATTTGTGCAAATTGAAGAACTCATTTTAGATTTCTTTAATTAGTTTGAATGCTCTCAAAAGGAAGACGCAAAGAGATAAGAAAGTGAAGTGAAACTTTTCAGCTTCTGCCTTCTAGTAGTGTGCATAAATGGCTAAAAACTATGATGACTAATATAGGCTAATATAAATGGATACTACTAGTATTAGTTTATAAACGAGTATTGAACGTTGTGCTAATTTACTGTAGTTTTTATTCACCAAAGGAGGCTACATGGACCATGGTGAATTAGTGTGATGGTGTCTACCTTAGCTAAAAAACAATTTAGTGACTATTGTGGACACTAATTTAGTAGTATAAAATATTACTACCTTCATTCGGTAAGAGTAATTCAATTTCTTTCGATTTGAACTTCACCATCAATTATTAATTATTACTTTTTGTGTAAAATAATTATATTTTTCATATATCAAGATGAATATTGAGTTTTAATAACTCTTTAAGTTACGAAAGTTCTTTAATATTTTAATGTGTGCTCATGTAAAAAAAGGAATGAAAAGATCAATACTAACGGACTCCGTGCAAATATGTGATAGAATAGAAGAAAAAGGTAAATCACGAAATGAATAGACAAAACTGTATGTACTTAACACATTAGTTCTTTACTCGAGCCCTGATATGTGTTCATGTCTAAACTATCTATTGTTTGGAGTATATTGAAACTAAGAATATGATACAAATAAATTTTGTACCATCACTTCGTGACGGCGAACTCTCAAAATTGCGGTAACGAGATTATAAACTTTTGTAAATTATTGTTTGAGCTATAGTTATGAGAAATTTGGAATAATTGCACATCATTTTTAAATTTGGAGTATTTTAGTAAAACTTTTTTCATGAATAGCATTTATTTATGTATTGACTATTTACTCTCAAAGTCAAAAAAAAATTCTTTCATACCTTTCATCCTTCTTTTTTTTTTCTTTTTATCTTTTCCTTCTTCCTCCTTCTCTACTCTAAATCACCATTACACCCCCCCATCATCCAATCACTCTAAACCACTCTCCATCGACAAATCAAACCTCTCCAAATCATACACCCCAAAGCCTCTCCTCAACCTAAATCATCTACACCGTCCCACAAAACTCCTTTCCAACGCTATCCAATATAACACCGTTTCTGCATAAATCCTCGTCCTCGGCCCCACTTCCCTAAATCCCAACTCCTGACCGCAAAAGCAAACAGATACGACAAAATACACTGCTCCATCACAAACTCCTCACTACCCTGTCCTCCATACAACACAACGCCTCCTTACACGCCCTCGAAAACCCCCATACCTGATAGTGGAGGCCGCCTAACCACATGTTGGGCAACAATAACTACCCCCAGCTTCCCCGGGACATGCAACTTCACCGAGTATCGAATGCGTGTTGGCGACGTATCTTGGCACGGTGAAGATCGACCTAGCATGAATGGTCTGACATTGAGTATACACAAAAGACAGCCTCTTATTAGCTGAAGCCACTGAAGTGTGGAACTATTTTCACAAGTCTTAACTAAAAATCAAAACGTTATCACGATTTGATAAAATGATAGTGATGGGCTGTCCTAGGATGGAGTCGGGGGGGGGGGGTATGGAAAGGGTAGAGGTGAATGGGGTGGTGGGGTGGTGGGGTGGTGGGAGTGGTGACTTAGAGTAAAGGAGGAAGATGGAGGAAAAAAGGAAGAAAAGTATGAGATAAATTTGTTTTAATTTTGGGGTAAAATAGTCAGTTCATGTGAGAGGGTGCTACTCAAATACGGCCCACGAGGCATAACTCAAATGGTAAGGGACTTTACTATAAGAGTGTGTTTCTTCACAAGTGTGTGGGTTCGATCCACTGCAGGTGCATGAGTAACTCTGCATTTGTTCAAGCGAGGATCTGCTTGTGGGTGGTTACCCAGCCTCTCTGGGCACTCTTGAGGTGGAGTATCGAGCCGCTAGAGGCACATCTCGGATTCACCTCCTCTATTGGGCAATGGACTAGCCAAGCGGGGCGCATTAAATGAGCGTATCATTTATGATAGCGAATACGGAACACGTACTAATAATTAATGAGATATGTAATGGTGCATAACAATATTTTAGTAAGGTGACCTCAAGTCACACCCTATAACCTTGACAAATCCATTCCTTTAAAAAAAAAAAAAAACTCATCCACCATCTCCTTACAATGAAAATCGAACCAAGGATCTCTAAGTCATTGGAAGAGCTCCAAACCACTAGGTCATTCGATATTCTCGACAAATCCATTCCCTTGCTCGATAACCTAGTCATGCTCGACTCATTTACAATTTTTAATGTTCTTAATAATTAATGATGATATAAATTTTAAATCCGTGACTTACAATTAAATCGAACTCAGAGATCTAAATCATTGGAAAATCTCCTAATTACCAATGTCTCATTTCGGATCCGCCACTTGTCCCCACTAACAAAAATCTTATTCGAGGCGATTCCATTTGAAACAAGTTCAATGTGTCATCATATAAATATGAATATAGAAGGCAGATGAGCAGAAACTTAGAAGATACCCAGAAAAGAACGAAATCTTTTATTTTTAGATACTCAGTTGTGCGTATCTATACATATAGAAATATAGAATATACATATTCCGTTGATTCTCTTCACATATGGTCTATTTATATTATATATATATGCACTACTGAAGTAGACATACACAAATTTCATAGTTATATTTAATCTTTATAAGCAAATTATTCTATAATTTATGTAAATTCATACAAAATAAGAAGAGAAATTGAAAAGGAGATGAAGAAGATGGAATTGAAGGAAGGAGCTTGTTTTCCCAGGGTGTTAGTTGGAGTGAACATCGGACTTGCTGTTATAGAATGTCTCATTGCTTTTCTTGCTTTTTTTCAGGTACTCTGCTCATTTTTGGGTTATGCTAGTTAGATGATTTGTGAAAATTTATCATTTGTGGGGTTCTTTAGTTAGATGGTTTGTGAAAATGTGATTTTTATTTTACATTGATTGTGGGATTAGCTAGTTAAATGGTTTATAAAAATGTTATTTTTATTTGACATTGATTGTTATTTTCTTGATATAATTTGTTCTCATTCGTGGTGTTAGCTAGTTAGATGGTTTGTGAAATATGATTTTGATTTTGACATTGATTCTGATTTTTTTTGATATAATTTGTTCTCATTTTGTGAGGTTAGCTAGTTAGATGGATTGTGAAAGTGTGGCTTTTAATGGGATAATGATTTATGAATAGAATGGTTTTTTTTATAATTAATTTGTGGGTTTAGTAGAAAAATGAAATTTAAAAATGTGATTTTTGTGGTATGTTGATTGCGGTGTTTGTTGGTTGTGAATGGATTGGATATTTTCTTAATATGATTTGTGCTCATTTTGTCGATATAGCTACCTAGATGGATTGTGTATGATCTTCATTTGACTATGGTTGTGGTTGGTGGTTGTGAATGGACCGAGTATTTACTTAAAATGATTTGTTCTCATTTTTGGGTTTAGCTGGTTAGATGAATTGTAAGAATGTGATGTTATAGGACATTGATAGTGGTGGCCATCTTTGCCATGTACGTATATATGTGAAAGATTTCGTTGATCTTCGCTCATATATTGCTTGTCAAATAGATAATGTGATAGTATCTTGAATGAAATGAACTGTGGAGTATATAAATTTCAACAGGTTAAAAGCTAAACAATTTGAACACAACAAAGTCAAAGAGTCATTTACAATTCATAGTTCGTCTTTTCTTCTCTGGGTTCACCCCTCTCTCCGTGTTTAATTGTTCTTCCTCTGTTGCATCAGCTGATGAGGATTCATGCAAGAGATTCTCACCTTGGTTGGAGTCGTCAGAAAGTAAGTAATTCACAGAGCAAGTGTGTAACTTTTCGGCCTTCGCCTTTGATGTAAATGTAGTAACATTACCACTAGTTTTCAAGTTCAGATTTTGGGCTCAATGCCATAAATCTGCTGCAATATCATTTCCTAAAACATCTTTCGTACTTCGTGATAACTTTCGTTCTCTCTCTATATATATACTCGCACATATATCTTTTATTTAATTGTGTGTATTGTGTGCGAGTGTGTTTGTATTGTAATTTGTATTACACACTATTCAATTGGCAAGGTGATAGAAATGTTAGGTAAGTCACCACCTCTTGTTTAGTTCAGTAAAGATATTCTATATGTTCCAAAGGCTGAAGATGTCGAATTAGCTGATTCTTCATCTCTATTAGATCATACAGAAAATGTGACAGCCGCCCTCATGCTTTCAGGATATCTCGTGGTAATGTTGTGCCGATCGATAGATAATTTCATACATCCGTATCCTCTTTTAATTCTGATAATGTGTTCAATGGCAGGTGTTTCATTTCATCATCGGATCTTCAAATTTGGGTAAGCCATTATGTTTAGTTTTAAATAATCTAAATGTTATACGAAGAGACTCTAAAAGCCAGAGCACTAGATAAGATGGAGAATATTTGTCTCATTTGACTATATAATTTAGCATTTTTAACTAAAAGAACAAGGTAGCGCGCAATTTAAGCTTCCCAAGGACGGAACAACTTAAAAGGCTAGCAGAATATTGCATGCTTAGGATAGGCATATCCAGAACTCAATCTTAGCCTAATGAAAATATTACCCGGAGGTTCGTGTTATTGGCTTATTGCTATCTTACAATAAATTCTGTTCTGGCAGGTTATTTCCTTTATTTTGTGTTAACTCTTGTTGCTGCTTGCAAGGGTTGGTTATGCTGGTCGCACTTATGTGGTTTTATTGTAATGGGTATGTTTCCCTCTCGTGTGATTGTGATTTGACATGTGAGTTATAAAAGGATTTGGATTTAGGAAAAGTTGAAATGTATTTTCTTTTTTTGCAGCTTGCCCCAAAATCCTCTTTCTTGTGGCGTTTCTATTACTCCTCTCGTTCTGGTAAGCTTCTTTTTTTTAGCTCAATAGTAGGTACAATGCAGTACATGTATATGTATGTCTTAGATCTGGAACACATCTTAATATGGTTACTAGACTACATCCATTGAAAATCTTTAGCTAATTGTCACTGCTGTATATTTGACCTGGACAACATTCTTTTCCCCTCTAATGGTTTCATCTTTCTGCCTGTTCTAAATTGCTAATGTAATTACTTTTAAGATATCAAGCAAAATTGCAAAGCTTATTTGTTTGTTTGTTCGAAATATCATTTTTGCCAACAGATATGATTGATTGGTCAAGGATTCTGCAATAATCCATTTCGAAGATGGAGGCGTCACTTACCAAATAATACACCATTTTCATGAAACCATACTATCAGATCAAATATCTAGCTCTCATCAATGATTTTTTTTTGTCTTCTAGGGTTGACCTCGTTCATCAGTCAAATGATGAAGACGAAGATGAAGAGTATAGTGAATATGACACTTTGTTGGAGCATAGGAATAAACCAAATTCAGAAATGGAACATCAGAGGAAATGTTGCTCTTTTCGCTCAATAGGTGTTGGAAGCCGCCAAAAAGTTGTGATTCTGGTAGATGATCGATGCTGACCTTGTACCTTGTAATATACTTCTGATTTCAAACTCTCTTGATCACCCATACTGCCTTTACCTTTTGATTCCAGGTTACTTTATTAATTTTCATATTGATGATAGCATCTGCCGTACTTATATGGATAGGAAGAGGAAGAAATCCTATTGATTCAGCATTTGTAGCTCGGGTATCGTTTCATTCTTTTCTAATGATTCAAAAGAGCCAATAAACCTAGAACTACTCTTGGTTTCTCGGTCATGTTTTTCAGTAGATGCCCATTGGTATTCCAAAAGGAGGGAGAGCATCTACCTATTTGCTGACTTAATGTTAACATGTGGAAGAAATTTCCAACTGACCATCCTTGTTATTACTCAGGTTTATGTTGATCTCTTTGCCATAGCTGTTCTGTTGCTAGGGGGAGCATTGACTTGTTATGGTGAGTACCTTGTTTATGGAATTGTTGAATTTTGTTTTTAACTTTCCCTTCTTGTTTCCTGAAGGTAGTGGTTCTGGTTTGATGTTTATTTTAATGTCGCCGTTAATGCTTCTTATTGGTGTATGGTTCTAATGTTTCTCTGCTGTCCTCTTTAGTAGGGTAAAATCCTCTCAACATACGTTTCATTTCTTTGAAAGTGTTAATATGCAGCCAAGATGTTAGTTAGATATATACTTATTTCAATATTGTGCTGAGTTTTAGCTAAGCTAATCCCTGAAGGATACAATTTTAGGCATCGTGGCTGCTTGAAACCCTGTCATTCTAGTTTCAACAACAGTAATTTCAGCATTTTTGGAGTCTCCAAAATCCTTCATTAATTTTTAAGATATAACTATCCAAAACTACTAATTGCAACTTTAATTCCATCTCCAACATATGTTTAGCACTTCACAGCTTGCATGTTCAACTATGAAGTTGTATTTCTGTCCACAACATCACATAGAACACCACTTTTGGGGGCAACCCATTTACATGTCACTGGCTTATGACAGAGTCCATTGAATATTAATGTAGTAATTCCTGACAATAAGAAACAGAAGGCACAGTATTGAAACAACCTAGAGGAATGAATATGATATATAGTACTTTAAATAATTATGGTATGGAGCAGCGCCACTTCTTGAGACCTTAATTGTTCAGTTTGTATCATATGTTAGAAGTGACTTATTGGCTTCAGGCTATGCTTTCCGTTTCAATAATTCTTGCTTGGCCCAGAAAAGCGTTGGCAGGGGCATGTACATATTTAAAATATTGTCTCAAATTTCTCATGCAAGACTTAGTCCTGGTTAATAACCATGGTAACAGAACGGCTTTGTCCCTCAAAATATTCTACAAGCTCGTTGCTGGTTTGAAACATATCGCACCTGGAGAAAGATTATAGAACAGGGCTAGTGTTAATTCTCATGCACTACGTAGAGCGATTAGTTCGCAGCTGAGATAAAGTAACTGGTTGACTAACTTCTCGATGCTGACCAAGTCATTGTATATTCTCCAATTTATGTAGAATTTGAGGAATGTTTTCCAGCATGTATATGAATTGAACTGCTTCACTATGGGTCTAAAATTAAATATTTTTTTCTGCAGGGCTTATATTATTCCTAAAAATGAGAAAAGTCAGATCTGAGAGAGCCTCCTCAGAAATGTGGAAGGTATGCTTTTGGACTAGACTTACTGTACTTATTTAGTATGTGATTCTAGACTGTTGATCACCCAGGATTTGACCCGTCCACTCATTCTATATGCAGGTTGGAGGGTTGGCTATTGTCTCCGTTTTATGCTTCACATCCAGTTCTCTTGTAGCTATACTTACAGATATACCTGTATGTCTACCTATACTATTTGAGACTTGCTCCCTTGATATTATTTGCTGGTATAAAATATATGTTCAATATTGCAGCTTCTTTATCACTGGCATCCACAACCTATCAACGGTGCATATACCTCTTTGCTTCTGATCGTTTACTACTTTTTAGGTACTCACTGCAACTTCTTCATATTCTTTATCACTAAAGAGTAGTACTGAACACGTCATTACTAATAACTGTTGGTCAGAATCGCATATCCCAGCAGTCGCCAGTCAGCACTGCGATGGTTTATCTGATAATGAAATATTGTAGAAGATACTCGTCCGTATCTTAGAACTGATTATATCTACCCCATATCTGCATATGATAGTGCACCTTTTAAGTTGCCGAATTTTGGATTACCAACAAATATACAAATTATTAGGTTTCAGGCTTTTCAGTACACTCGTGTATATTAAAACATATCAGTGGACTTGAAAGTGTTTCTGAGAACTGGAGATGATTGAACTAGATTAAGTTTGATTATTATGTGAAACATCTAAAGAAGACAAATAGAAGGTGTCAGATTTACAGTGTCTCTTTTTGATGCAAGCACGCGCACGAGTGACTAGGAGTTAATTCCTGGAATTCTGTACATTTAAGTCTCTATACATAATACATGAAATAGAAAGACAACTATGAGTCTTTTGTTGGTCCTTAAAATTGATTCTGTTTATTCTTAGGAAGTCCATGTAATCAGTTGGCTCACTAAAGAAAGTGGGTTCTGACTTCTGAGATTTTCTTGAGACAACGTAACTGGTTGGCTCTTTAGTAAAGGGAATATGCTCAAGAATATTAGTATTGATTTCCTTCCTTCCCTAAAAACAATGAACTGAGTTGTATATTCGTCGTTGTGGCAGGTTCATCAGTGCCTTCGACATTTGTACTATGGGTGATGAGAGAGCTGCCACCCCCTATGGTCAAAAGAGAACAGCAAGAATCTACAATAGCATATATCAGTGATGACTCAGTGACGATAGATCCTCATAGATGGACTGCTGCTACAACCACACAGAATCAGGTTCTAATCCCATAATTTTGCATTAAACTACTCATGCATGCCCGTGACCGGTACACATTGTTTTGACAAAATAACAGTGAACCCTGCTCGGGCATGTGAGTAGTACATGTATAGCCACTCACCGCTAGATGATGTTAACAGAGTTCATGCTTTCAGATGCAGGTATCTAGAGCAAGTCCTATATAGTCCAAGTCATGGGATGGACCACACTCGAATGGATTAACCTGGCCTACTCTGCATTAAGGACTGGAGTGGCAGTAAACGATAGATGAAATGGAGTCAAAAGGGGCATCCGTCTTTAGGCACTTGGTGTAGCATCCATGGACTTAACAGTTCAATAGATCTAACACAGTAACACCTTTAGGATCTTGTATATAGCGATAGAAAGTTCATCTCTTTGCTTGTGTTCGTAAACATGGTGTTGAACCTTTTTGTGCTTAATCCAGAAAGATGTCCCAGCAACAACATGTTCCCAGGTCATGGAAAGTTGATGTACACGCTCTTAGAACTTCATTTATTCGTTTTAATTAAGGTTAGATGCATGTTTATTGGTTCCTCGAGATAAGTTGAGGAAGTACAGAAATGGGGCTGGAGGTCATTCAAATTGATTCAACTCGCAGAAAACCCCAATTTTGTGTTGATACAAATGGTGTTAGAGCACATTGAAGTGGAGCCAAAATGATTAGCTTAGATACATAAATTAACATGTTTTTTAATATCTTTGTATGAGAAATTTGTCTAAGCTGGATAGGTTGAGTCAAATAGTATGCAACATTAGCTTTATAATACCATGATGGATGCTTTCGAATTGGTTCATGATTGAATTGCAAACATTGTCTACGAATTGATTCACCTATATTATACCCAAATTTGAGGGGCAATGAAAATCGGACGAGGTGAATGTAGGTTAATCGAATCCAAGTGGGTTAATAATAGCCTAATCTAGTTAAATACAAAAAACTGATTCTAAATGAAATGAACTTAAAAATTTCACATAGATTAACCTACGATGAGTTCAATTCAATGTATCATAAATATGAATGAGCGAAAAACAAATAACCTCACTTGAGCAAGATCAATCTAACAAAAGTTATTCTTTCTCAATATTAAATTAAACCTTATTGGGACAATTTATGCTCTTTTCAAGATTACTCAATCAACTTCAAAACGACGACGTTTCCCTTTTCTTCCATATCTGGTTCTAATTGGGACCAAGAGGGTTAAAATCAGCAATCAAGAACAACCAATTTTGACCACAAGGTAAAATGATCTCATGTTTTTGCTATTTACTTACTCAATCTGCAATTAATCGTTAAAAAAATTAATGATCGTGAATTGATGCATTATTTAAATAGCTGCACATGAAGCATTGAATAATTGTGGTGATTATTGTTAAAGATTTCCTCTTTTTGCTATTGAATTACTTAATTTGCAATTAATTGTTGAAAAGTTAATTATGTTGAATGATGAATAATTAAATTAGCTGAAATTGAGTTACTGGATTATTGTGGTGGTCACTATAATGGTGTTTTGGATTTGGGGTCTGCCAAAATGATTGTCCATTTTGACCTCAATTGTCGAAATTTACAATCTTTTGTAGCTTCATTTGACATAGACAACTTTGATTTGAATTGAAATGATCATGTTAATATATGTCACCTTAAAACTCTTTAACATTTTATAAATTTTCGCCAAATATCGGACTTGTATAAGTTTTCATGTCCTACAGAGTAAAAGATTTTTATATATCTGGCTCTTGGATATAATGAAATATATCAAAAATGGCTCATCATACTACGACGCTTCCTATGTGTTGTGAAGTAGTAGATAGTGTTTGCACTTCACTCCTAAGTTAATTAAACAACCTTCATATTACCACAGTGCTAAGATTGAGTACTATCCATTTTGGTGGGAGCCTCTTCACACATTAGCACATGTGTCGTCGTCGTCGTTGTTATAATTTTTTGAAGTAAGTGAGCTCAAAATTAAAAATGGACAATCTTTTTGGGATTGAAGGAGTATTATGTTACTTATAATATGAGTTATTCTGGTGAATTGTGATATCAGTTTCACTATAATGTAGGAACCTTCACCATGGAGCAGAGTAGTGGCTATTGGGTTACTGAGATGGCATCATCAAAGACCAGCATTATATTAATTGTTGCTGCAATCGTCACAATATTGCTTCGTTTTGTTTATGTTTTGTACAAGAGTTGTAAACCTCTTCGTCGTAAAAATCCAAATCCGCTCAGTACCCTCATTGTACTAGGATCAGGTGAGAGTGGAGGATGTTTGTTCATGCTCTTACTGCAAGATTTGGTTTGGTTTGTTTTCTCCGTAATGCCTTGTTGCCTTCATTGTATTAAATTTTGGGTTGGTAATAATGTAGGTGGACACACAGCTGAAATGATCAATCTGTTACAAGTGTTACAAATGGAGAGGTTTAAGCCAAGGTATTACATTGCTGCAGCCACTGATAACATGAGTTTGCAAAAGGCGCGTGTTTTTGAAAATTCTCTGCTTGAGAAGGTGGATCTTTTGCATCTTTATTCTTTTTCAGTTCGACTTTCATTTTGTATTTTTTTATTTATTGTTATTCGATGAAGCTATAAATATGATTTTCAAAAAAAGAAAAAAAGAAAAAGAAAAGAAAAGAGAGCTATAAATATGATTTTCAGTAATTGGTTCAATTATGTCAAAGACCTTGATTATGGAGCCTGAGTGGGCTCAGAGTCCACAATTGACTTTCTGATCATATTATTTCATTTTCTGAGCTTTCCTGCACTCTACACATAATAAGGGTATACTAGAAGAAGCTTGAGTGTCTCTCTTTTTCCTCAGCAAAAATCTAGACAGAACCCCCACACTTTTGCATTGTCGTTTTTGGGAAATTCAGACATTAGTTACAAACCTTAATGATGTATGTTTTTTTGGGTAATCGAGATCTTATACTTACTGCTCAGGGTACTTGTACAGTGTTACAGTGTTGCATGTACACCTTTAAGCATTCTATTATTACTAGGTAATCTTTACAGTAATTTTTTGGTGCTGATAAACTGGACCCTATATTGTAAATGAAAGGGTATGATAGATAGATGTTCTTCCTTTTATAATTGTATAATGGTTTTTAATTATATATTGTGGCTGTTCTAGGGAGGTCTTGAGAAGGTAGGAACTGCTCAATATATGCAGATATATCGAAGCCGAGAAGTCGGGCAATCCTACTTAACTTCAATAGGAACAACATTGGTTGCTATTGCTCATGCATTGTGGCTGATGATTAAGATCCAACCTGAAGTGGTACTATATGGGTCTTCTAATTGACTTTGACTTTGAACAGATCTAAATTTACCTTATACTGTAGATTGTACTTTCCTAATATCTGTATCCCTTTCAGATTCTCTGCAATGGCCCTGGAACTTGCATACCGCTCTGTGTAATTGCATTCATTTTCAAGGTTTGGATGTCTCATCTCTTAAACTATCTTTATTATTTCTAGTTGAGGCAATTATCTGTAGGCGATTCTCTAGCATCTATGTGGGGAATTCGTCTTCATTCAAGGAGGAAAATGTATGTCCTTCTTTCACTTATCTTATGACAGCAATTCCTAATTCATCGTTTCAAATGTACATTTAGGTTTTTGGGATTAGGTGGTCATCTATATTCTATGTAGAGAGTATTGCCAGGGTGAGAAAGCTATCATTAAGTGGGTTGCTGTTGTACAAACTACGAATAGCTGACCAGTTCTTTGTTCAATGGCCTCAACTGCAAAGGCAATACCCTCGAGCACATTATGTGGGTTGTTTAATGTAAAAAGTTGTTTCCTGGAATTTTCACAAGGTGTTAAGTTTATAGTTGCACCAAACATTTTGTTGTTACTAGTCCATTCACTCCAAATTGGTGACCCATTCCACCAGAATAGTGAATTCCGTCTGTTCTTTAGCATCTTACGATAGATTTTATAGAAAATAGTGTTCTAACTAGTGGAAATGTACCACATGCTATTGAATGGCATACAACATTTTTTTGTATACCTAAATGATATTTCTCGCTCGATCTGAGTTTCTGCTCTGACCAGATGATATGTCAGGTAAAGTGTTATCTCCTTTCCTAATGGATTTCATGCTTTTAATATGCACATGCTCTTCCTGCATCAGTTTGGTGCAGGCCTTATACCTGGTGCCATCACGTCGTTGTAATACAATTCTTCCCACTAATACCAGAATATGCATATATACTCCATGAAAATTGCAAACGATCCGACTCGTGACTTTCGCACTGATTGCTCCTAGAGGCTGTATTTGCTCATTCGGATAACCAGAGATGTCGATTTTTTTCACTCGCAAAGATTATAGACATAGTGTTGGAAAGGAGGTGGTAGACTTGGTCCCTGATAAGGTGAAGAATGTAAAATATAGTCCTCAATGTTCATTAGGTGATGTGATTTGATATCTTGGGTTTTTTTCTTTTTCATTTATTTTATATTCCGTGCAGACAAAGCCCACGACGTGAGCATCATTAGTTGGCTGTAATAGTTGGCCAGCTATAAACTATAGTCAGAATTGAAAATATATCCCCACTTGCAACAAATCAACTTATTCACCCAGCAAAGCTAATCTTTCTTTCACAAGTTGTCTTTCCTATAATTGTGGCTCATTGTTTTGAGAACCCTTCTCAATCTGGAGTTAACCTCTTTGCCAACTAACCAAATCGTACCATTCATTGTTTCCAACATGTACTAGGATCATAGAATTACTTCTTTATAATTTAACACACATGGAGGGAGGCATTTGGACTTCATAGCCAATGTGAGTTCTTTCGTGTTCGGTTTAGGTGTTTAATTATGATAATTAATCATATTTAAGTGGCGACGACACTCTTGCCCTATTCGTGCCTCCCCTTGTAACTCATGGTTTACACATCAATAAAGCAGGAAGATACAACGAGAGACATTGAAATGAGGTAGATTATCTTATCCGACACCTGGCCCATTTTTTTGGAACCTATATGATTCATACCATAATGTGATCAATTTGATACGAGTTTTTTTTTGCACGTAATTTACCTGAACATATTTTATCGGAGTTGGGTGTCGTTCGGGTTCCTTAAGCACCTAAATTGGACTGCCCTTCCATAGTGACATAAGAAGGGCTTAGAGTGGTGAAGTATTTGCATGAGGTTGAGGCAGTCCCAGGTGAGCAACAAGTACCACATGCGCTCATAATTCATGATGCTCGAAGGTGGACATGCATATGCATAATGAAATCACAGCAAAGAGAATCAACCATATGCTAATAATGTTAATCAATTCATTATAATAAGAAAAAGAAACAAAGAAGTATGCCAGATAAGAATTGCGAACCCACGTTCATCATGGTGGTCCATAATTCAAACCCCATCAAAGGACTCAATCTGTCTTCCTTTCCCTATTTGCCCCTCTTCATTTTGCTTAATTACCACTCACTCCTCATTTACCGGAGATTTTATCGAACATATCGTATGCCTCATTTGGTATGTCAATTCCGGACATATTGATAAGAACACGAGAAGTGTGATATTCTTAAAAAAAGAAAACTTAGACCCTATTGTCTTAACATCTTATATTATTGATTTATTACGACACGTGGCCTCGTGTCAGAATTTGAGATATGAATTGGAGTATGTGACTTACTTACCATGGTTTTATTAGATATGAATGATTTTTATGTCTCTTATAATTGTTTAAAAACAAGAGGACCCAAATGTAGTTAAGTTAGAAGATGAGGGACCATATATGCATATGCAAATATCATGAAACCCCTTTTATTACACAATTATACTACTTACAACCCACATTATCACATATAACAAACTTCCACAGACACATAAATACACAAGACTAAACAATCATCGAACCCACTACCTCCTACTAATTAAATCCTTATATTATTCTTTCCTTACACTCTCTCCACTACCTTTTATAGTACCATTTTGTTCAATTTATATAGTCTTTCTCCTCTACTAATTTTTCCATAGCACAAAGACAATTCTCATACATTTTCTTGAAAAATGACAATGAGCAACAACAATGAGCAAAACATGAGTGACACAAAAGTGTTTGTGGGTGGCTTAGCATGGGAGACTCAAAAGGAGACTTTGAGAGCTCATTTTGACAAATTTGGTGAAATTCTTGAAGCTGTCATCATTTTGGACAAGGCCACTGCCAGATCCAAGGGCTATGGTTTCGTAAGTACCATTTTCGACCCATAACTTTGTCATTGCGAGTAATTTCCCGCGACCAGATCAGTTTGTTCTTGTCAAATAAGACTAAAAATACTCTGTTTTTTCTTTAGTTATAATAAGAATGTGTATATGTTCAAATATGTAGGTGACCTTCAAGGAGCCTGAGGCAGCCAAGAAGGCTTGCGAGGATGCAACACCGACCATCAATGGTCGTCGGGCTAATTGCAATCTTGCTTCACTTGGCGCTAAACGCCCCCGTGCTCCCACCCCCTCGGCCTCTCCTCCTCTTCCTCCTCCTCAACAAGGTACAAACCAAGGTACAATATGAAGGATCATAATTCATAAGCGTCCTGATCATAATATACGATTTCCTAAAACACGAGGCATAAAAATGAGGCAGATGATCCTTTCTCGTATATAAATATGTTCAAATTCTACATTTTAAATACCATTTTATTTCATTCTGATAAATTAAATTGGAAAAATAATTTAGGATACAATGTGGGACAAGCAAGGGGCAACAATGTAGCAAAAACAGCTAATGTTGGTCAAGTGCAATGGTACTATCCAACAGTTAGGCCAACTCCAATTGCGACCCCTTTCATCAATCGTCAACCTCTTCCTGTTTATGGGTAATTATCATTTTTTTGTGATCTGATTTAATATTATTCAGTATTTGATACAGAATATTTTAAATATTTGCTGATCTGATTTACATTGTTTCTTTTTCCAGATATACTCCTACCTACATAACGACTGATATGGGGTACAATCAAGTGAGTCATATTCACGTGCCACTCAATTTATTTTAACTGTAATGTACAACTAGTTTATGCTTGTTATTGTGAAAAATAGATCCCGTTCATCGTTTCATATCCTTATTATAATACCAATTGATGATATGATTGGTGATATATTAACAAAAACAATTTACATAATACACCAATACGGTGTTTTTTTATAGAATATCGTCACCCTATTTTAAGTTTCAAATATAAATTACCTTATTTTACAGATTGTTATTTGTTTTTTTCCCGAATTCACAAATTTCATATAAAGTTCAATATTGTAAATGGTTTATATGTGTACGTCATAATTACGTTGAGATTCTAATTTATGAAATAAAAAGACCATCTTATAGCTTCCACTATTAGAAGATTTGTTCCCAAACAATGCTGTAGATGATTGAATTATTTCCTTTTGTACAAAAAAATTGTGATCTACATTATAAATGTTGATTATATGAATTTTCCCTTTCCATATATTGCATGATCAACAATTAATTTTTTTTTCTTTGTTGAAATGAGCAGAAAATGATGGGATATTCAGGTGGGTCCTACATGAATGGGCATTTCTCACAAGTGTATCCAGGTCAGCCTATCATGGCTGGTGGTAACACATTGATGCCAATGTACCCATTTTACCCTTACTATCAGTCTCAAACTATGGGCCTTCCTGCCCAAATGTATCGGCCCATTCCAGGCCCAATTACTGCAGTTCCTCCTATGATCCATAAGCCCACCTCCATTGCTCCTAACCCAGGTAAAAAATTATCCCAAATAAAATCAACTTTCATTACGCCTTTGTCAGTTTTTATATAAAAAGGATATAACACGAGATCTTTTCGTGATGTCTTCCATCATTGTACAACTATGAAATTAAGTTTATGCATATAATGTTGTTACTTAAATTACTGAAATTTAATATTGTGAATTATTTTACAGTATGCTTGGCTGTGGAATAATAAATTTGGTGAACAAGAAGTTAGAGGCAAATATTAACAAGCTAAAGGTGCAGATGCTGATGAACACCAAATATAATTAGATAGTCAAATTCTGCAGGGCTTTATCATATTTTTCTCATTTGGTATTGTATTATGTAGAACTATAACTTCTTCTTTTCCTTTTTGTCTTTTAATTCTTTCATTCATATTATAGAATCTCAACAATCAATCTTAGTCAAATTCATCAACTATATTATCAAATCTCAATTGACAAAATTAATTGTACCATAATAACTTGCATTAGAGTATTCTTTTCAATTTAAACCTCAATTTCTTATCAAACTTCACTTAAAGAGTTGTTTCTATGTTGATCTTTTAATAAATTACATGCGCAATTTATAAGCAACTTAAATTAGTCGACTCTTCGAATTTTACCGACTTTAATTTATTGACTCGAACAAACATTCTCGGTTCGATTCAGTTCGATTATTCGATTGAACCCACACGAAATTAAAGAAGTAAATAATTTTTCCGAAAAATAAGAGCACGTAACAAATTGTGATGAACCCACGTAACAAAATCTGGTTCCACGTGGTGGTCTCATACAAACATTATCTTGGAAACAGTCGACACATCCCTTTCGGTTTTTGTTTTTGAATTAAACTTGACTCTATATTTATTCAATCCTCTTAACAATTTCCCATTTTCCCTCTATTCTCATAAACATTTCTTCAAAAAATATAATCAACAATTATCATCAGGACACAATCCGATGGGTTCAGAAACGTTCTTGGAAGTTGTTCTTGCAATTTTACTCCCCCCAGTTGGTGTCTTTCTTCGTTATGGTTGTGGGGTAATTATTATTTAATTTCTACTAGTAATACTTTGCAATAACTTTTAAACGACATGTGTTTGTTAATGAAATTGAATACACGTGTTGTGCATTGGCGTCGTAGAAATATGTTTATCGCTCATCCTTCTTTAATTTATTTATTTCAACTTTAATCTAAAATATAAAGATAGTTCATTGCACTCGTTTGCGAGCGTGTATATAGTGTTTGCACTTCGCACTTTGCTCTTCGATTACTTTGAAAGATGTAAGGATATGTATTATCCGACATCAGACGTTTTTTTAGGGATTCTGACATGTTATGTATATATATATACAGGTGGAATTTTGGATTTGCTTGTTGCTGACGTTATTGGGATACATTCCAGGGATAATTTATGCAATTTATGTACTAGTTGGATAGCAAATACGTAGGATAATGTTACATACAGAACCTAAATTAACGATCATACAAGTTTCACATTCATTCTTCATGTCATGCTTGTCTCCTTCTATGCGTATATGAATGAAGTGGAATTTATATTTTTGTTAATTTAGAAGGGAGTATCTTCGAGTATGTAATAATAATGTAATTTATCTCTTACAAAATTAGAAAACAGACATACCCTTATTTGTACTTAATTCATGTCTGTGTACGTTATTTGTATGAGTTAATTGCTGGAATTGTCTTATCAATTAAGTGGTGTATTTTGATCCTCGAAGGTGGCATCGTTACAGAAATAGTCATTTATTTTTGGGAAAATGTGTATATTAGTGTAATTTGGTTCATTTTATTAGCTCGCTTAAATTTAAGCGCAAAAAGTGAAAAATCAAAACTTTTTTATAACTTAATAGCTCCATTTAGGGTCTAAGATATAAACAACAAAAAGTTAAAGATAAAAGTACCATTAAATAAATTAAAATTACGAAATCAATATATTTTAATCATTTTCGACTCTTTTTTCAATTTTTACCGATTGTTTTTTTTGGGTTTTTTTCAACACCGAAAGTTTTAGCTAAAATAAGTACCAAAATTGAACCTTTTTACTAGGAAAAAAATCAAAAAAAAAATTGAAAAAATAAAATAAAAACAAACTAAAAAAGAATCGGAAAAAATTAAAAAAAAAACTAAAAAGACCAAAGAATTTAACGAACCAACAACAATCATTGGTCAATTGAGAGTAAATTAGACAAGCACACTTAGATTAGGATCGCTAAGCTATAACAAGTTTTGTTTTTATCTCAACAATTGTTATTTACGCACATAATTGATCCAAACTCTCAAAATCTTACAACAATCATGGTCAATAGAAATGTAATAAAAAGTATCGCACATAATTGATCCAAACTCTCATAATCTTACTAAATTTTTCTTTTCATTACCAACTTTACGAAGTGTCTATATGATGATAAAAGCTATTTTCAGTTTTTCACTTTTTATTTGCATGGTTTATATCCAACTAGTCGTTTGTGTACAGTCTAACCTGTGGGAATTCATTCTTAACAATGATTACATTTTTATATAATTTATTTGTGATTATTAAAATTTTGTACTAACATATATGATAAAATATCAAAAATATTGTATACAATTGAAAAATGAATTTGAAGAAACATAAATGCATAAATATTAAATATAAAAATATATAATTAGTTAAAATTACATGATGAGTAATTAAAATATAAATGGAGGTTATTTTTTATATCAACAAATACCTTTTTGTTATTGGTTAAAAAAGATCATGGGGCTTCAATGAAATAACTAATTCCCCCTTCCCATATTATATATGATGTAGATATCAATACAGAATGATATTATTATTTTGTTTCAGAAAAAACAAAATCTTAGCATGACAAAAATAAACCGTAAAAGTATATTTTTCATATAACTAAGGCTAATTTGTTGTTTGCCTCCTATATTATGAAGTTTGTTTCTATGTACCCCTATAGTATTGATTGTTTCTGAGGTGCCCCTAAACCTTTTTACAGTTTTAAAGGATAAAATAACCATTAAATCCTATCACTATTACAAAGTATAGGAGATAATATTAAAATATTTTACATAATTAAAATTAAACTTCCAAGTCCCAATCTTCAACACACCCCACCCCTACCCCCAAACTCACCCTTCTACCAAACCTGCAACCATTTCAAGCTCCTAAAACTTCAATTCAAAGACCCACCTCCATCATATTCTTCTCAACCTCCCTCACCCCTACCACCACTACATCACCCCAAAAACGAGGGTTTACTTCCTCGCACACTTGCTTACCTATATCAAAAGCCTCCAGACCGAATCCAAAATACCAAAAATTCCATCTTTTTATTCTTATCTCCGAATTCTTCACCAAAAGATAAGCTAGATACACACTCACTAATCTTTTTTTATTATTATTAAAATCTCAATTTTTTAAACCAAATTGACCATAATTTCATTCTTTTCTTATTCAGTTCAATTTGCAATTATTTTGTACATTGAAAGCTTGTTAGAACCCTTACTATATAAAGATCGAAACTTTTCTTCGATTTTACATTTCGGGTATTTCAAGTTATTAATAATTGACCTTCATATATAAAAACTTAAAGCTTTTCTTGATTTTGCATGGAGGATATCTCAAATTTGGGATTATTTTCATAAAAGCCATTTTCTATTAAGCTAGTATTTTCGCAAGCTTGTTGTTTACTTGAGAGAGATGGGTTAGCGGGGGGGGGGGGGGGGGGGGGGGGGGGCGATGACAGATGGGGTGGGTTATAGAGTAGGGGTAATGGGTGGGGGTGAGGATGGGGTGTGTTAAAGAAGATGGAGTTGATGTTTAATTTTAATTATATAAAATATATTAATAATGTTTCCTCTATTTCGTAATACTAACAAGGATGTAATCATCATTTTATCTTTTAAAATTGAAAAAGCAAATAGATCAGGAGGCATCTAAAAACTAATTAAAAATATAAGGGGCACATACAAACAAATTTCATAATATAAGGGGCAAACAGCAAATTAGCCTACAACTAACTGGAATATCATCTCAACTCAAGTACTTAACAACCTACACGGCCAGGCCCCCCAAAAGCCTGGGTTTAAGGTAACTCCCATCAATCCCCCACCGCCGCATCCACCACCATCGCCGCCATCTGATATGACCATCCTTACTCCAAAACCACCACTAAACCCCACCACCCTAATCCAAACCATCACCACCATCCTCACCACCACCCCCAAGCCCTCCCCCACCACCCTGTCCCCGTACCTGCCCCACCTAACCCCACCCATCATCCACTCCATCCTCTCCTCCCCCTCCCTCTCCCGCCACCCCACCTCCCTTCTCTCCTTCTACGCCCTCCTCACCACTCACCTCCCCCAAATCCCCCTCCACCCCCTCCCCCTCCCCTCACTCCTCCCCCTCCTCTCCTCCTTCCTCTCCACCAACAAATTCCACCACGCAAAATCCCTCCTTTTAATCACCATACCCTTTGACCACCCCCACCACCATCTCAACAAGCACCTCCTCCACCCCTCCTCTCAACTACCTCAACCTTCAAAGGCCTTGCTCGACACGTCTATTGCTGCTTACTGCAAATGTGGACATGTGCATCTCGCTGTTTATGTTTTCAAGAAAATGAAGAGGCTGCAGTTGAAACCCAATTTGCTCACTCTTAATACTCTTTTGAGTGCTTTGGTAAAACACCCTTCAACTAATTGTTCCATTATGTGTAAAGAATTGTTTAATGATGCAGTTAAGCTTGGAGTTAAGTTAAATACGAATACTTTTAGTATTTTGATTAATGCTTATTGTATTGAGTTGAAGTTCGATGATGCTATTAATTTGTTGAAGAACATGGGGGAGTTTGGGTGTGAGCCTGATAATGTGAGCTATAATACGTTATTGGACGCGTTGTCAAAGAAGGGGAGGTTGAATCAGGTTAGGGATTTGTTGGCAGATATGAAGGGGAGGGGATTGGTGCCGAATAGGAATACTTACAATATATTGGTTTATGGTTATTGTAAGATGGGGTGGTTGAAAGATGCGGCTAAGATTCTTGAATTGATGACACAGAATAATGTGGTGCCGGATGTTTGGACCTATAATGTTATGGTGAATGGATTTTGTGGTGATGGAAAGATTGAAGAGGCCTTTAAGCTTTTGGAGGAGATGGAAGCGTTGAATCTGCTTCCTGATATCGTCACTTACAATACGTTGTTTAATGCGTTTCTTGAGGAGAAGAGAAGTCCTGACGCCTTTAATTTGCTTGAGCAGATGAAGTTGAAAGGAGTGAAACCGAATAAGGTTACTTACAATATTATTCTTAAGTGTTATTGTCAGGAAGGGAAAATGGATGAAGCTACTGAAAATATAAAGAGAATGGAAGAGAATGGGTTTTCAGCTGATGCTGTTACCTACAACACTCTTATAAATGGTTTCTGTAGAGCTGGGAAGTTGGACGAAGCTTTTCGGGTGATGAATGAAATGACAGGTAAAGGTTTGAAACTAGGTGTTGTTACACTCAACACTGTTCTTCGTATTTTGTGTGAGGAGAGGAAACATGATGAAGCCTATGAACTACTTAATAGTGCTAGGAAGAAAGGGTATATTGTTGACGAAGTAAGCTATGGAACACTTATTGCTGGGTATTGTAAGGAAGAAAATTTGGGGCAAGCTATGAAGATATGGGACAAGATGAAACAGAAAGGGGTCATTCCAACTGTTGCGACATACAATTCTATCATTGGAGGGCTCTGCAAATCTGGTAAGACTGCAGAGGCGATAAATAAGCTGAATGAGCTTTTGGAGAGTGGATTGGTTCCTGATGAAATCACATATAACACAATAATTCATGGATATTGCTGGGAGGGGAACCTTGAGAAGGCGTTTCAGTTTCATAACAAAATGGTTGAGCATTCATTTAAGCCTGATATATACACGTGCAATATTCTTCTTAATGGGCTATGCAGGGAAAGGATGCTTGAAAAGGCTATAAAACTCTTCAACACATGGATGTCCAGAGGGAAAACCATAGATGCCATAACCTATAATACGTTGATATCGGCCTTATGTAAAGATGGCAAGTTGGATGAAGCTATGGCCCTTGTTTCTGATATGGAAGAAAAAGAATTAGGGCCCGACATGTATACTTGTAATGCCGTTTTGGGTGCACTTGCTGAAGCTGGAAGGACTAAAGAGGCAGAGGACATTCTTTCGAAAGTGGCTGAGACTGGAAGCTTGACTGAAGGCACAACATTATCACAAAAGTGCAAGCTTCAGGATCCGCCGACTGTTGAGTGTGCTGAGAAATCAGATAGTGGTTCTGTAGTGTATTCAGAACAAATAATTGAGCTTTGTTCTCAAAAGAAATATATGGAAGCAATGCAATTGTTGAGAGAGTTGACTGCAAAAGGTGTCACTGTTAATAGGTTGACCTATATGACTTTAATGAGTGGACTCGTTAAGCGAAAAAAGGGTACAATGAAGGTTCATGCAGTATAGGTCGTTTGTACAAAAGGCTGGGAATTCTCCAGGTACCTTCGGTATCTGCATAAAGGTTTCTTGCACAGATGATGTCTCCGTTTCTAGTCCTAGCATGGGCTGGCCTCAAAGAGGCCATAAGTCATACTAGGTACTAACGCCTTCAAAAGAAATAGCTGTTAAAATTATGGCGAAGGTAACCTATTAAGTATTAAGTTGAATTTAATTTGATAATGTAAGAAGCAGTTGAATTTAGGACCTGCTTTATGGTTAAACATTTAGCTAATTGTTGGTTTTACGTAAAGATGCAAAACTCCTTGCTGTCTGAACAAGTTGGATAATTGTCCGAGTTATAGGACTAGGTGGGACACCAACCATTGGAGATTGGCTGCAATACGAGCTCCCATGTCTTTGGCGATCTTGACGATCTTACAGGCATCTCACAGTCTTGGTTATGTGTTGGGCAGGTAACTTGAGGATATTGCGTTGAAACTTCATCTATGAAGCTTTGAATTAATTTAAATTCCTATCACTAGTTATGGCTCGTTTTTTGTTGCAGCCGTGTATGATGAAGTTATCGCGTTGTGTCTGGATCTCGGGGAACTTGACGCTGCGATTGCTATAGTAGATTAGTGGGTTTAATGTCTCAGATGAGACTCACAATGAAGTTATTTCTGGGCAGGCAAAATATTGTTAGTCCCAGTACCGATGCTTCACAAGAATTGTGATTGTTGTTGTATAGTGTATTAGTTGAATGTTCCTACTAAACTAATTAACTAATTAACTATACTAAGAAAACAATTAAACAGAGATTGAATATTATAATTTATTATTAAACTAATGCAAATAAATCAAAGACGTATTAGCTAGTATGTTACGTCTTCCAAGTTCCACCGACCTTACTTTCTAAGCTAATCTCATTAAGTTTCCTCTACAAAATAAGTACTAAATACATTTAATAACTAAACTTACTCACCAAGTAAATCAAAGCATTATTGAATATTGGTTGATATCAAAATTTGTGAAATATCTAAAGCTTATGTCGACGCTTTCAAAAAATTCATTCAAACGGACCGACGTCCTTTGTTCACGTGCATGCACTTCATTAGTTCCAATGTTTATATTATTAGAGTATTCACACTAGACTAATCGGACACTTTCCCGTCTCTAAAATATATTGGAAGTTAACAAAATAAATAAAAGTTTTAATATTTTTATCTTAATCTGGTCTACATCAAAATTTCAAAATTTTTTATCATAAATCCTAAGGAGTAGTTCTCAAGACTCCCCATTTTCTTCTATTTCGGTAGCTTTTATTCTTTCATTTCATATTTATTATTTTGTTGTTTTTTTTTTCTCAAACGAAATTAGACTAATCTTTAATTTATTTCATATTAAAGCTAAAAATTTATATTGAAACTTAAAAAGTATAAATTTATTTCAAATTTTATTTTTTTCATCTTCATATTAAAATAATGTGATCTTATTTCAACGTTTAAATAATTTTGGATTCACAAGTGTATGTGGTTCATATTTGTTAAGTCAAATACTCAAATTGCTTATGTGGTTCATATTTGTTTCTTCAAGTTACTTGTCTTCTAAGGAACTCGTCCATACAACACTATATATTTGGTGTTAGATATCACAACTCTTACAAAATCAACATGGATCATCATCACAAACACCCCCACCATCACCACCCACCAGTTGTCCACCACCCCCACCACCCACCAGTTGTCCACCACCACTCTCCACCAGTGGTCCACCACCACCACCATCCTCCACCAGTTGTTCATCACCACCCCCACCCCCACCCCCCACCAGTTGTCCACCATCACCCACCAGTCATCCACCATCACCACACCCCACCTGTCGTCCACCACCACGCTCCACCATCCGTTCGTCACCATGAAACCCATCATGGGCATCATCACAAGTGAGATCTAGTACTGCTATTGTTGTTTTGAAGAATAAGGCGTTATCCAGGCCGGGACTCACTGTTAGTTACTGCAATTATTATAGTTTATGAGCTTAAGGATTATAAGTTTATGATGCTTCTGTATGTAATATATTCTGTAATCTTGGTTTCTGGCTGAGCCACTTATGTTATGCACTATTTATTACATGTATGGTATAAGTTACTAGCTTAGTACCCCAAGACTACGCTCGTTCGAAATAACTCATTTCTAGGTATTACATTTGTTGTCGTTGTCTATCTCAATTCTCAATGAGCAAAACTTCTGCTTAGTGAAAACTATACGAGGAATGATACACTAATTACTAAAAGTTATTGAGTACTAAACTAAATAACCGTTACATTAGGTGATCACTCGAGGGCACACAGTTGCGAGAACAATCAAAACTAATTACTACTATACAACAAAAATCACACCTCTTGTGAAGCATCTGTACTGGTACTAACAATATTTTGCCTAGCAGAAATAACTTTATCAAGAGTTTCATCTGATACATTAATCCCACTAGTCTCCAAGTCCGCAACTATAGCAATCGCAGCGTCAAGTTCCCCGAGATCCAGACACAATGCGATAACTTCATCATACAGAGGGCTGAAACAAAAAACGATCCATAATTAGTGATCGGAATTTAAATTAATTTAAAGCTTTATAAATGAAAGTTCAACGCAATATCTGCCATTTACCTGCCGAAGACATAACCAAGACTGTGAGTTGTCTGTAAGATCGTCAAGAACGCTAGCGGCATGGGAGCTCGTATTGCAGCACGTAGTATTACGGCACAATCTCCGATGGTTGGTGTCCCACCTAGTTCTATAACCTGGATGATTATGCAACTTGTTCAGACAGCAAGGAGTTTTGCATCTTAGACGTTTATTTAAAAGCAACAATGAGCTAAATGTTTAACCATAAAGCCAACCAGTCCTATATTCAATTGGTTGTTATATTATCGAATTAAATTCATTGGAGGCAGTTAGTACTTAGTAAGGTACCTTCGTCATTATTTTAACAGCTAATTCAACTTCCCACTCCTGGGACCATCTCTGAGGATCCCTGTTCTTTAGATCTTTTTCCCAAGTCCAGCCCCAGGCATCCGCAATTGTGTACATATCTGACACATCGAAAACTTTCCTCTTACTTAGCTCCTTGAAGGCTTCATGTGGATCCAAGGGAAACCAGTCCTCATCGTTGTCATCCTAGGTCAGTAGAAATTCGGCCGTTTACTTAACCATTAATTTTAAGAACTCCCTCTGTTCGATAAAGCAATAATATTACTCTAGTACCTCAAATGATGCTCGAGAAGCCCTTCTCCTTGCTTTTTTTGAAGAGGTTGTCTCCTGGTCTGAGTCTTTCAGCAATTGCACACCAATCATTTGAAGAGGTTTTGCAGCTTCAACTTCCTTGTCCTTTACCCTGTCAACTACTGGGGTCTCATTCTGTTCAACTTCAACTTCTTCTTCCTCCTCTTCAGCTTCATCATCTTCGCCCTCTTTTACTTCATCCACGTTGTCAGCATCATCAATCACATCAGGAGGATCTGAAGCTTCTACATCAATAAGATTACCATGAGTCTCATTTAAACCTTCTCCCATAAAACGCCGTCTCCAGAACTCTGTGTCCCCTTCATGCAACTTAATCCTTGAAATCAACTCATCCAATTCCTCATCCGTCTGTTTCATCAATTTGTTTTATTTAAAGAGAGGAAGTTACTACATAACAAGCAAAATATTATTGAGGTTCGCATTACCTGTATGGCTGTATGGCCATATATCTCGTATATATTAATAATAATTAAAAAATGAAAGAGATGCAATGCATGAAAAATTGAAAACTGAACATTAACAAATACCTCTTCTTCTTCCTCTTCAACTGGAGGAACCCAAAGAGGGCGGCCTCTGGATCGATTTATTCTTCTTGCTTTTTGCACACGCTGGTATAGCACATTTCTCGTTCCATCAGTTGGAAGACCTTGTGCTTCTAGCTCTTCTTTCAACTCTGAAACTATCATTTTACTAGCAGCTTTCGGTTTCAAAGCATTTTGCTCTGGACCTTTTAGAAGCTTCCTCAGCCTCTCCTCAACTCTGATATAATCAGATTCTGATACACTCCCTAATATTGCAGGTCCTTCATTCAGCAAGGTCACCAAAAGCTTACGGTGATATACTCTTGACTCTTCAATACATCTCTGCTTGAAAGAGGTCTCTATGGGATTTGAATAAGCAAACCCCTGTGCATCAGGATCTAGAGGAGTTTTTCCTCTTCGAGGAACCCAACGCTTACGCTCCCCTGTAAGCCCACCTTCAGCAACATACCTGATATGGCATACCAAATTAACAACTTTTGGATACAAAACTAGAATGGAACAATGTCAAATAAAAAATAGAATTTTTTTAGCAACTTCAACAATAGATAAATCACCTGAAAATACGAAACAAAACCCACCCACCCACACACATAACATAAACCCAGAAAAAGGTCGAAGCCACACCCTTAAGCAACAAAATAAACGAGTGGCACTTCTGGTAGCAATAGACACATAAAATAGGACCCACCTACACCTTGAAGTGATATGAACAAAATATTTGGCACTTCTGGTAGCCGTGGATGCAAAAAGGAAATTCAAACAAGTAAATATCCAACTAGGTTTCTCAATGTAATTTGTACTTCCCAATCTCTAAGAAGAACGGATAACTTAGTGGTGTCGGACAGGGGCGAAACTAGGAGTAATATGGGGGGGGGGGGGGGGGGGGGGACAATTACCATTTGAGCTACTGAAATACTTTGTTTTCTTATCTACATATATACTCTATAGGATGATATCTAATGACCTCCCCCAGGTCTGCCCTAGTGTCGGAGACAAAAGTATGTCGAAGAACAAAGGAGATGCGACTCATGTGTCAGATTAGTCTTAAGGGAGAATATGCCCGGGTAATCATTTGCATATAATCTACTTATTTAATCAGATATCCAAACAATTATCAGCAAAATGTAACATGAATTTTTATTTAAAGTCACGAGGTAATTGACAGAATTTGTTGAGTTAAGTTTAGATATCAAATTAAGGTGTGTATTAGATATCCAAATGCATATGCTTATCTGACTTCAAAAGTAATCTGTTTTACAATTCATATTCTAAAACATAGCATGGATGAAAGTTTCATGGCCCCATATTTAACTAAATGACCAGATAATCAGAAAACTATTAACAGGAAATGTTATAGTGAAACCTTGCAATGTAATCAATCTCATATCCAAGTTCAGCTTCTTCTTGCAAAGGTTCAATCCATGAGCTAACCAATGACCTATATTTTCTGCTCAAGATCATGGCTCTGGATGGGATTTGTTGGTTATCCTTCGCCATAACTTCAAGTGCTTCTAGTAATTCAACAATTCGTCCTGATTCAGATCACATAACACAAGTCAAAATATAATCATTTACCTTCTAAAACTGGCATGAAAGAAAGGTATTTCTGTGGTGGTTAGAGTGATAGTGTCTGGGGTAAATGGTTCAGTGTTTACAAGTAAACTTAATACAAAAAGAAAAATTGCACCTGAAGATTTTTAATTTACACCTTTGTTTAAAGTTGCAAAAGTAAAGGGTCGGGCACATATTGTTTGATTATACTTCAAATGTACCTTCTCTGCATAAAGCTCGGAGATACAAAGATAATGGATCACCATGATTCCCATCAGTGTGCAACACTTTCATCCCCCCCTCAAAATTCTTAAGAGCACGAAAATGCCGTATGGCTTCTTTCACAACACAGTACTTGGTAAAGCATTCTACCAATAGTCTGTAAAACATTGAGGTCAATAAATAAATTATATCATATAACAGTTATACATACGATTCATATTCACTGCAAAGTTTGAAGCAAAAAGAAAGTACGCAGACAAAAATATTCTCATTTAATGACACAAGCCAACACAATATCAGAATGGTATAGCAATGATTTACTGGAGCAATGGTACTGCAAAAGTTTTAACTGGTTGAATTTGATGCAGAGTATTGCTGGAGCAACTATTTTTTGGGGGGTGGGTCAACAACTCAACATAAACTTCAAAGTTTAAACCCTACAGGCCCTTAACCGTGAAAACATTAAATGATTGTTGTCCACATATTAAACAAGTGAGGAAAAAAGAATCAGCTTAAATAAAAGATTTATCCTATACTCGTACATAACAAATGAAGGTCCATGAAGTCCACAACACCTATTTAATACAGATAAACACTGTAGAGTGTGGAGTCCAATGCATCTGATACAACATCTATTTAGGTAGCTACAATTAATTTAACCTGTAACTAGGGTATAGAGGCACTCAGCAAGATCTCCCATATGCATGTGCTTACCGACAGTAGTCAACTGGGAGGTACCTTCTAAGGCTTGACTTATGATAAGCTAGTAAGGCTTCATTCAAGTACAGGGGCAACGTAAATCAAACAAAAACTAAAATTATTGCAATAAAGGAGGCAAAGACATCATTCTTACGCATAAGTTCTCACGTTAGGTTGCAGACGTTTATGGTCCTCAACCATCATCCCAAGTAACTCAGCAACATCTTGCACCCTACATGGCATTGACAAGGTAAGTGAATATGGAATAATGCAATTGAAGTTACTACGCCCTATTATCCAATTTAAATGATATAGTTAACTTTATGTCAATGACAAGAAAGACAATTTGAGTTACTACTCTGGACAATCTTTTTTACCATAATATTATTAATTTGGGATACATTATGACTTTTATATGTACGCATGGAGTCGAATTATTCCCTTTGCTTGGGAAACAATGTATAAAAGTAAATAAGAAAACGACAATCCAATATAAACATGTTCAGGTAGCAGGATCTGGCATGAGTAACCAAGATAACATTAAGAAAACAAGATATGTGATGTTAATGCTAATGTTACCTATCGTAGGATTCAGCTCTTGTATATGCCTGAATTACCCAATTGTACGTCTCTGTATCAGGTTTCATATAAGCTGCAAGAGAGAGCTTAACATGAGTCAATAATACCTTAACACCATAATATGCCCTATCGTCTCTAACTAGGCTCCCGCCTAAGCAGGATTAAGGGGTAGTCAGATTATACGTAGCCTTACATGGATTGCAAATACTATCAACTACTTCATAACATGAGTAAACACTAATAGAACTAATTACTGGAAGGCAACAAAATGGAGAACCAATCAATGGCACCAAATAAAATGATAAGACAATATACCCTCCTTTGTCACTCAAGAATAAATTCCCGAAGGCTAAAAGTAAGTATATATCACTAGTAAGACAACACAAAACTATAATATGAAGTTAATAGAAACTACATGTAATTAAGAGGAGGCGTAATTGTGAAGTGCATCGCAAATAATGGCACAGGAATGGCTTGATAACATAAACAGCACTAGATGTGCATATTAATAGCACAACATACACTGTGAAGGATCAAATATCACTCATGAAAAACGTTTAGTTCTTATGTAAAATAGTTAAATAATAAATGAATAAATGTGGAAGGCAGACTGATATAGATAAATGGAATATTAAGGAACAGTAGATATTTGACATGACAGTGGAAATGCAGAGAAATTATGCAGCCAAACTAGGAATACACTGCAATAGTGTTGTTGAAAAAGGGATTTCAGTTTGCAGTGATTGACAACTAAATTAGTTTGTGTAAATTATGATTACTTCTATACATTAGACTTTTAAAGTTATAAGGAAGTAACAAACCTTCACCATATTCCATATTTTCAAATGTTGAAAAAGAAATCTCAGGTATGCCGCATGTAGCCTAGCAAAGAACAAGGTCTAGCATTTGTGAGCAACGTTTTCCATCAAAATAAGAACAATATGTAATCATTATTCAATTGGAACGCACATGGGAAAGACAATTTCTAAACGTAGCCCAATAAAGAATTAGTTACTTCAGATGGTCAGAAATAGGGGGAAACGAAGCTCCTTAAGCAAGAGTCATCGAGGTGGCTAATGTCTTAATGAAACTAATAGTATATAAATGTGAGCAGCATGTTTTTAGCTAGATAACCTGCACACTCAAAAGACAATTGAAATGAAAAGTTGTTGCCATTCTTCCAGCTGATTCCATTTCATATGCAATGGTAATTGCATTGGAGTGATCGCCAGCTTTACAATCTTCTTCGATCAGCAGATCATAAATCTCGTTTGTAGCTCTCAGACCCCCCTCTGCACCCCTTAGAAATACTTTATTTGCTTCTTCCAAATAATTGTTCCTCACTAGCTCTTCTGCTCAGAATTTTAAGAATAGATTAAAACCATGTAAACAGCAAAACTAGCGTAATCATCAATTTGAGTTTTAAAAAGTAATTATCCAATACCAACAAGAAGCAGCCATGCTTGTCTAATGTCGTAGTTCATTTTCTCCATTCCTGCAAGAATTTCTAATCCTTTTGTTGCCAAGCCTTTTGAACCAAAAAGGCGAACCAACGCTATAAACGTTTCATGGAGTGGCCGAAGGCCTTCACATAACTCTCTTCTGAGAGCATGCATCTACATTAGAAGTGGGTGCATAAGTATGTCGCTATAATATTTACAAAACGTCAACCCATATGAAATTATTTTATTACACTCATAGTTTATCGGAAATTCCTGACGTAATTTATCCAAGTTCTCAGTTTATGGATATATGAAAAGGTAGTGCCATCTTAGTAGATGGTGAGTCATATGAGTAGTCAAGTTAAATGAATACAAGTTCCACAAGATGTGCAGAAACCATGTAATCTTTTGTTTCTCGTCGTATATGTACACCACACCCAAACAGGAGGAAGTCAACTTGTTATAAGGTTCACAACCACTATTACCGCTGTAGTAATTCACTAAAACTAAATGCAAACTCATGTAATACTTGCACTATGGTTTACAAAATCATATACACCTATGACATATATGTTAATCGAACGAATATAGGAAATCAATTGGTTAAAGTGAAACTCAGATGAACATAGCAAAACTATTGTACATTTTTAATAACGGAAACAATTTAGGGGTGCCCAAGCCAAATCCTTCTGCATTGTGCCCCTAACTCATGACTAGTATATATGTTATTCATGGATAGTGTCCACATTAGTCAGTTATTATTGCAAGCCCAATCCCATATTAATAAATAAAGGCCTTCCGGGTGAACGAATAAGCTCATGCGCCACTACTCCTATCACCAATTGCTTTAAATGTAACCCCACGAATTCTTAAAATGATATTAGAATCACCACGGTTAATGCAGTTTAAAGCTGTTGATGGATCGGGTTACACGTCCTGCAATTTACAGATAATCTCATTCCTACAGTAGATTACTTCATTGATGATTACTTCATCTCATTCCGATTGATTATAACTAATTATTATCTATAATATGCATATCTATTACACTCGACTAAGATCGTGACCTCTGTTTCATATTAACTTTTAGAACTAAACAACATGTGTGTCGCAATCCCTGACACTACTAACGAAATGTAATAGAGAATGTACCTCGGATAACTAATTATTATCTATAATATGCGTATCTATTACACTTGACTAAGATCATGACCTCTGTTTCATTCCGTATGTCTTAATTAACTTTTAGAACTAAACAATATGTGTGTGTCGCAATCCATGACACTACTAACGGAATGTAATAGAGAATGTACCTCGGACATATTCCCGAATTAAATCCACTCAATTATAAATTGTGACTTACCGCACCAATTTCGTCACCCTTAAGGACATAGGCAACAACAAGCCCATGAAACGAGCGTGGACCAGGACTAAGCCCAGCAGCAACCATATCATAAATAACATCCGACACACCATACACGTCAGCATTCCGAGCTCGCACCATGAGCTCCTCCATGAACACAAATCGCAACACCTTCTCAGCACTCGAGGCATCCGACAACACATTAGCGGACTCGTCTTCTGTCTTATTACTTTGGTGTTTGTCTTGTTTCTTTTTTCGTGTTCTTCGCTTCGGCGACGTGGAGGAGGAGGTTGTGGCCAAAACGACGAGCTTCTGGGGACGAAATTTGAAAGGGAGGGGATTGAAATATAGGGGAGGGGGGGAAATTAATGTGAGGATGCTCATTTTAGAAGGAGTACATGAGCATTTGGTTTGGATAAGGTAAGGTTAGGTTTATTGAGAAGGAATGAGGAAGGCTCGAGGGTTTAAGCTGCATAGCTTGAGCGAGCTAGCGGCTCGATCGGACTCGCTTTCAGGCACTTTAGTTAGTGGAGCTGGCTCTCGAGCTGATAGTAGAATTATTCATAAAATTTTATTTTTCTTGTCAAGATTTTAATTCATTATTGAGTTAATTGAATAGTTTAGCGGAAAAATTACGATAGTAGAATTATTCATAAAATTTTATTTTTCTTGTCAAGATTTTAATTCATTATTGAGTTTATTGAATAATTTAGCGGAAAATTTTTTTGCGAGTGTGTAAATATACGATATAAAGTTCCTCTTGTACCCTTCTATCTATTTCCTCTTCAATTTATGTAGTAAAGACTATAGGTGAATTCAGCTGAGGTTGGGGGCTCGTTGATGAAATGGGTTCTGGTTAATTATTTCGTTCTAAGGCGAAGCCAATAGTGGTTCGCTAATTTCTGGAATCGCTCCTGATAAGTTCTCCCAAAGGGGCATAAGACTAACTGTGTCTTCTGAGCTGGGCAGAGCCTGAGTTTGTCTGGTAGATATAGTTTTCTTAGGAGCAATGAGGCACATCTTATGAGCCAGATGATATCTCGATTTAAGGTTTCGTAACACCTTAAAAACGTGGTCAGAGGCAGACCACATACACTGCAATGTTCAAGTCCGTAAGGTTTCGATGAGTGTCAGACATAATAAATGTCAATGCAGTAATGAGTCAATTACCTCATAAAGTTACACCTTCCCTTTATATAGGCACATATGGGAGAAAATCAATTGTACTTGTACGCATCACATGGAAGTTTGTACTATTGAAGAAGGGTTTGGCCCATTCACGCCTTGTTGGGTCATATATTGTTGGTCAACCCTATGAATTTAGCTAATGTATTTTGGTTATACTACCGAAAAAATTGTATAAAACAGGAACCCATCAAAATAAATTGGCTTATTTTCATTTTGCACCCTCAACTATCGGCGAATTTTTAAATTGCACCCTAATACTTTTCTAAGCCTCAAATTGCACCATAAACTTCATTTTTTTCATTTTGCACCCTTAAACGCAATATTACACCCTGAACTAATACAAAAACAAGGGCAAACTTGGAATAACACAATTATTAGTTTTCTGGGGCACTTTTATAATTTTTTGGGGCACTTTTTAAAAATAATTAAACATGTGGATCTATTTATAATAGAGACAAAATGACACCCCCACCCCCCCCCCCCCACACACCATCCGCCCTGCCCACCCCTTATAGATAGTGATATGTGGTAAAATTGCGACCTTCTCCCCTGTTCAAAATTGGACCACCCCCTTGCAAAATTGCGACCCCCCTTGCAGAGCCGTCAACCACCAGCCACGAAATCCCCTTCTCCATTCTCTTCGCTTGAGCTCCTCACGCGGCTCTCCTTGTTGGCTAGTGGTGTCCTTAAACAGGTGCACTAGATAAGTAGTAGATTGGGCAAGGAAGAGAGGTGCGGGTGGGTATTAGATCGGGAAAGAGTGGTGGTGGGGTGGGGTTCGAATGGTGTTGAAGTGAAAAGAGCAGATCTGGGAAGAGGGGTGGTTAGGGTGGGGTTTGAATGGTGTGGGAGGGAGTAGGCAAAACAGATCGGGGAAGAGGAGGGTCATGGTGTGGTGATGGTGGTGTTGAGTGGGTAGGGTTTTAGGATGAAGAGGAAGAAGGAGGATATGCCAATTTTTAATTTAATAATTTTAATATATCAAAAAGTGCCCCAAAAAAAATTATAAATGTGATATTTCAAGTTTGCCCTTATTTTTGTATTAGTTCAGGGGGTAATATTGCGTTTAAGGGTGCAAAATGAAAAAAATGAAGTTTATGGTGCAATTTGAGACTTAGGAAAGTATTAAGGTGCAATTTGAAAATTCGCCGATAGTTGAGGGTGCAAAATGAAAATAAGCCAAATAAATTAATAATATTGAGGTATAAATATAAAGACATTTTAGTTAATAAGATAATTCATTTATGTTAAAGAATTTATATGATACTAAATTAAAATTGGAAATCTTAAATGATAATTCGAAAAATCAAAGGACCTCTATACTCTCTGTTTCAATATGTTTGATTGTTTAGAAAGTTTGTCATGTTTCAAAATGTTTGATTGTTTACATTTTCAATGAACTTTTAAGTATATTTTCTCATTTTTGTCCTTACAAAGTACCTTTTGTCCATAATAAAGTATACTCCAACATCTTTATTTGAGCATATAATATGAGACAAATATGTCTCCAACAAGATTCGAACCCATGACCTCTTACATGAAAGGTTGGGCCGGATGCCACTAGGCTATTAAGCCATCGGCAATAAAATATTTATTCTTAAACAATTAAACGTATCAAAATGGAAGAAGTAATATTTAAACAAAAAAATGACGGACCTCAGTGTCATTCAAATTTGATGAGGCGAATCGGTGATCCCTTTTGCAGACTAGACGTTGATAAATCTGCTCAACTATTGGATTCAAATTTCAAGAATCCGTACGTCGGCAAGAATAATTGTGGCCCATATTTACATTTCAAAAGTGTTTCTTTTTAATTATTATGGACCCATTACTTATATTCGTGATAATTTACTATTTTCCATCATTCTCTCATGTCACAAGTCACAACAACAATACTACTCGTACTATATTTACAACCTACAAAATCACTATTACTTGACTCCATAATCCATATGCATTCTTACTATATTTTCATCATGTAGAGAAGAAAAAAACTCTCTCTATTTCAGTTATTATCCTAGTTTACATTTTTCTATATTAACCAGCAATTAATGAGTGAGTAATAAATTCAATAGCTTTATAAAAAAAAAAATTTGTACAGTGATAAAAAAGTTTTGGAATCCAACTCATTGTTAATTGTTCAAAAGAAAAAGAAAAAGTAACCAATCAAAAATATAATTTATGTCATTTTATATTTGTAATGTTATTATGACATTTTTTATGTGTAAAAATAAGTAGCACGATAAGTCGATAGCTAAAATTTTTTAATTGTCATACTGATGGATTAGGGTATTAACATATCTTGGCTAGACCGTCGTTGTGATAGACGGTACGGATAGTCCATGTTCGCATTTAACCCGATCAATATCTTACATGTGTTAAACATCTAGAGGAGGAAGGTACATACCCTTATTCTCTCTTTTTATGCTTTATAAATATGAACTCAATTCATTACTCAAAGGTAACTTAATTCTAAACTTAATTTGACATATACCTATTCTGACAATTGTGACGGACCTCCTATTGACTTAAGCATCAGAGTGTTTGTGGTCTCCCAAGATCACACCTTCAACTGCGACGGATCCTATATCAACGGCATCGAAAATCCCTGAGGAAAAACACACCAGAAAATCCAAGCCGATCTCCAAGAGGACGATTTCGATCATGCAAACAAGGGTCTCGCACACCCGTTACAAAGAGTTAGTATAGGACCCGATTTGGTAGCACCAACACGGATAGTACCCTAATTGGATCGGAACTATCACATATATACAACATTGTTTTTAAAGAATGTGTATTTGAAAATGCGTTGTGTGTATTGTGTTTCTCTAAACAAAAATGAAAGTAATATAATTTGAAGTTGAAGTTAAGTGGTTTTCTACTCAAATTTACAATTAATATTAGTAGTAAAATTTCATTTGTAGAGTCTAATTTAAATTGAAGACCTTCTGGAAAAAAGAAGCTCCTGAATTTAATTATTAAAATTTTTAGCAACACCGCAATATTGCTGTGAACATATATATGATGATTATTACATCGATTTTTATTGCTTATAGTTCAAACGTTTTTTTTTTTTTTTCATATTGCATCACTATTCACTAACACCAAATAAATCTGAGAGATATATTAATGATTATTGCATTTAATAATTAGGGGGTAAGAAATTGATAGTATGATATTTTCCTTTCTACTTGGCAAGTGACCGAACCGAAAACGAAAGGGCAATTTATGCATTTATATGATCTTTTCCTTTTTCGCGACGTCATAAATAATGGAGTAGCTAAAACTAAACATATACACATTCGTTTAGGTGCATGCATTAATCTTCAGGTATGGAGGGGGTCTATCTCATGTATATGTACCCCCTTCGTTCAGGTAATTTGCACCCTACCCTCTATAAACTATAAAATATGTATCGTATTTTTTTTAAAATTTAAATGGACACAACACCTCTTTATAAATTTTAAAATGTTGCACTTTACCTCGGCCTCTTTGGTGTTAATTTTGGTGTTAAAGTTAGTAGGGAGTGTGCTTCACTTGCTTATTTCGTATGTATAATTGAGAGAGATTGTCAAAAATAATTATTAAATAACAAAATGACATATATTCCTCTAAATTATATTAGATGACATTATACCATGAAAATATTGTAATTATATTACGTATAACATATTACAAAATAAATATTTTACAATAATTTCCAAAAGATCTAATTATAATAATTTTATACTTTATTATAAATTAAACAAGAATTATTATTTAAGTAATCTTATTTTATATAATACTTATATCAATTTTAAGTAACCTTTAATTGTATTTAGAGTTAGTGTATAACAATAGTCCTTATGTTAAATATTAATAATTTTTAATGATCATATTTATTTATTTCTCTTGTATTATGTCACTCTTGTACTATATTAATTATTTCTTTTTACATATTATATTTAAGATTATACAATAGTGTTCTTTTTTTCCTAGCTTTCTAAGGTTAACTTTTTTTGAAAGAAAACATTTTTTTAATTAAATAAAGTCATATTTATAAATATTATAGTAAAGGTATACCATCTCATATATTCTTAATAATGTTAAATTATGTGAAAAAATTACATTTAACATAAAAGATGACTTTAACACCAAACTTAACACCAAGGAGATAGAGTGCAACATTTTGAAGTTTATAAGGGGGCGTTGTGTTCATTTAAGTTTACAGGGAGGTATGGAGCACATTTTAAACTTTATAAGGGGGTATGGTGCACATTACCCCCTTCTTTCCTAAATATAATATGATAATTTCAATATTTTTAATTTAACTTTGGAAATTCGGTCATGTATTTTTACTGACCGATAAAAAATAATATAATCATATGTGGTATTGTTAGATTCGTTTCAATATGTATTTCTGAAATATCAACTTTGTATAAATTTTACGTGTGTAAAATTAAAAATATTTATGTTTTAAGTCGTGTCTCAATACCGTAAAAAGTCAATAATATATCATACTTTTAGGGACGGAGGGAGTATATAAATGGGCGAATCCCTCCCCTTAGGACTACATCTCTTCTTGCCCTGAAACACCAAGGAAGTAATCACGAAATATGTTTCAATGAATTATGAAACTTGAACTTGCTTATTTATCAATCCAACACACGATATTATCATATCATTTTCCACCACCATCAATACTATTTTTTTTTGTAAAGCGATGAGGGGAGTTTCCAACCCAAAACCTTCTGGTCACTAATACCGGCGAGGAAAATTTCGCCGACAATTGAGTTACACGTGAGGGGGAGTGTACACATCGGAAATCGATGTCCTCCATAGTCAATATTTAAGATCTCGGGCTACTGCCTCTATTGCCAATTGATTTTAGAATGGAATCTCATAGGCTCTTAACAGATAATTTTAGTATTTTTTAGGCAATTTAAAACTAATTGTAGTTTATTTATATTTGGCTTACATTTATATAATCGCTTATTAACAAAAAAAATAAAATAATTGTAGTTTATGAGTAATTTGAGGCGCAACACAATGTCAAGGGGCAATTAAAAAATAAGCCATTATAAAACTTGCCCCAAAATTTATCTTTTTGTGTGTTCTGTCTCGTGTTTTTCCTTATGTGAAGCAATATTATACGTCGAAAAGAAAAATAGCTCAGTTCCTTATTTTAAAAAATGATAATTGAGTCAATAAAATTTTATCACATCATTTGTTTTAGCTCTAAAATTTCTCCATACAGAAACATCATTAAGAATTCCATATTCCATGTTTGAATAAAAACACGCAAGAGACCATGTATGATGTCGTCGGAGTTGTCCACTGTGATCTTCAATTAGGAGTAGTTTAATTGTTGTTGGTTGAATAAAAAAAACAGTTCCGTATGGGACAAATCCAGAAGCATGGACTTCCATTTTTAATGGTAAGACCATATATAATACTCCCTCCGTCCTTAAAACATTATCACATTTTAACTTTTGTTGGTCAACAAAACACGATTTAAAAAGTAAATATCTATTATTTTACATGCGAAATAAAAAATTGATATTCCAAAAATATATATTGTGACGGATCTAACAAGGTGCCACAAGACTATATTATTTATTATCGTTTAATGGAAATTCATGATCAAATTTTGTAATGTTTGACAAACAAAAGTCAAAATGTGACAATATTTTAGGGACGTAGGGAGTACTCCCTAGTCACTCCATTCAATTTATTTATCTACTTTCTTAATAAAAAATTTATGAAAAAAATAGATTAATACATTTATTTCTAAAAACAAGTTAATTGAATGACGGTATGGTTAATTTTTCCAATAACTAAAATCAATAGAAAATAGTGATTTTTCAATTTGTAATTGGTATACATATATATATATTATTGTTAAACTGAAATTATCATATAAATCATAAAATTAAAAGTAGTTTTTTGATATATTTTGGGGGATATATAATTCAAACTCACAAAATATGTGATGTTAGATATATATATATATATATATATATATATATATATATATATATAACAAGTGTTAATTATTAAAATTTAAGCTAAAATATTTGAAGGATAATGTGGGAGTATTTATCTTTTGTGTACAAATTGAAGAACGTCCTACTGGCTACTACACAATTTGACAAGTGTACGAAGACGACGGCATATGGAAGATGGTCATTGATTAGAGTTGCCGGCGGTTAACAAGTTATGAATTGGCTTATTTTTGTATTTGTTCCCTTTTATACAGCTCAACTTCAGACCATGCATGCTACAACTTTTCAGGATCCTTAATAAATGTGAAAAATTAGTTTATAATACATCTACAATTGCGAATGAGTCGAGCTGAACTGGGCAGCTCGCTTGGATGAGTCACAACTCTATTCATGATAAAATTGAGCCGTATTGTAGAGCAAATTACTAAGATAATCTCGAAAAGTGGATTCAGATAGCCAGTTTCCGAACTCTGTGTTAGTACTACTTTTGCTAAAACTAGTTAACATAATAGTTTATTAGTTAATATATATATAAATATAAGGGTTAATGACAGGGATGATCACCTATGTTTGCCATATGTTATCAGTCTATCACCTATGATTTAAAATGTTCTAGTCGATCACCTATGATTTAAAATGTTCCAGTCGATCACCCAATCCATTAACTTCCGTTAAATATTTGTCATGTGAGTTGCATGTGACGTTTTTGGGGCATTTGCGGAACTTCACATAAATTCCGAGGGCATTTTTGTAATTTCACATGCTAGATTGTTTGAAATACATTAATCTCACATAAATTTTCGGGGGCATATTCATAATTTTACACCCGAAAGTTAGTGTGAATTTCCTAAAATACCCCCACAAATGTCAAACATAAATAGGTGATCGACTAATAACATATGGCAAACATAGGTGATCATCCCTGCCAATAACCCTAAATATAATATATATTTATACATCTACTTAAAAAGGTTAGTTAGTTATTACAAATTAAAAGTTAGGGTAAGACGTGTCTGATTCTTTAAAAAAGAGACACATGTTTATTTCATTTTATTGGTAGAGTTCAATAATTCTCTTAAAAATATTATTTAAAAAAGATATTTTAATTATTATAATATAGTTTTAATTTTAGAGAACAAACAATTAAACTTATTTTGGCTAGTCGCAATTTTTTTAAATATAGTAATAATTTATATTAGTTATTAGTACATGTATAAATACTTAAAAGAAACTTATTAGTTTAGTTATAAATAGAAAATTAATTTTAAAAAGTCATCAATTAAGACAAACTAAGACAAGATCGATCTTTTAAAGAGACTTGTCTTCTTTCATCTTATTTGGTAGAATCAAACTTTTACAAAAGTGTTAATTTTGTTTGAATACAATATAAAATGTAAAACTACGACAAGCATATTAATTATGTATGTTATTTCTCGCCATTTTTCTTTAAGACATCTGACCTTACCTAAATTTTTTCTGTTTTTGACGTAGTTTGTCGTTGTTGTAAAAAAGACGAACGTTTATGAAGCTTTTTACATCAGTGTGAATGTGCTAGCTCAGAGTTCGGCATGATTAACATTTATCGAATTGAGCCTAAAACTTATTTAGTCACAAATCAAGCAAACAATTCTTGTGCTCCTACACGGCCTGGTTCATATACAACTATAGCCACACGAGATCAAAACTGTTAATGTATTTAGGGTTGGACCAGGGCTGACCCTTACTCATGGCGGGGGAGCGCGACCGCACTAGGCCCCTGTTTTAGAGGGCCCCAAATTTTATAGAAAAATTATACACATATATATATATTATTAAAAGTGATGAACTAATATCGATATAAAAACATTATATTAAAATTTCTACAGATTTCTTACGAAATATACAAAAAGTTTCCATATTTGAAATTATGAAAACGAAATATTTGTATTTCGAAATTTACTTTTTTTCGTAGAATAAGTTCAAGTTTTTTACTTTTGAGCAAATGACTTCATCGATCACTCACGTTTGTTAAAAAACACTAGTCAATCACCCTAGTATGACTTTGTATACTTTCGATCACTCATGTTGGGTATTATGTGTACTTTTGGTCACTCACACATTTTTTTGGTACAACTCTTAATTTTTCGAAATTTTTAACATTTTCGTAAGACTATTTTAGTCATTTTCTCATAATTTTTTAACTTACATCAACTAACTTTCATTAACTTCCATTGCACTCTATATTTCCATGACAAAATTATGAGAGAATGACTAAAATATCCTTACAAAAATGTTAAAAATTTCGAAAAATCAAGAGTTGTACCAAAAAAATGTGTGAGTGACCAAAAGTATACATAATACCTAACATGAGTGATCGAAAGTATACAAAGTCATACTAAGGTGATCGACTAGTATTTTTTAACAAACGTGAGTGATCGATGAAGCCATTTGCTCTTTACTTTTCTTAGACATATATCAACTAAAGCTATTTGTTTAAAAAAAAATTATATAATGATTAAAATAATAATTCATAACCTTTTGCCAATATACATATATAACATATAGCTCACACTTTTAATATTTTGATAATTACAATTGTCTATTTTCTTTTAGATCTAACTTTTAGATATTCTTACAAATAATATTAAATGATGTAAATATTTTTCATAAAATTTTAATCATTTATTAACATATATAGTATTGATTTCAAAATATTTTATTTTATTTTTAGTGTAGTTCATGCTTATATATATAATATTTATGTTTATTTAAATTTCTTTTGACATATACGTATAATTTATTTTGATTTTTTTACATTTTTACATCGTTTCTTAAATGTTTCTATGATGTAATAACATGGCTTAATTCTATGATTTAAATATGGAGTAATAAGTTATATAACTTTAATAACTCGTTTTGTTTTATTTAAAACTCGTTAGTAGTTTGCTCGTTCGGTCAATCTGAGTCCTAATCGAGCCAAGCCCGTACAAGGGCCTTGTGATAACGATTTATTATTATTACTAATATGTTTTTATGTAAGTTTATTGAGTCATCCATCGAGTGATGACTCTGTTACCGAGTTGATATCGAGCCTAACCTCAGGGGGACCACCTGGGTGGGTCATTATACATATTGTTTCCGAAACGTTGCTTAATTTTATAATTTCGAAACTATATTCGAAAAAGAAACTTTGAACCGTGGACAGAACTACTGTTTACTTAGCTTACTAGTACTCTTTGAGTCTTTCGGTCTTTCCTATGGAGTAATATATTAGTTGTATAACTAGAAGTATAAATAGAAAATTCTTTTTAAAACGTATTCTTATAGCTAGTGATCAATTAAATCAAAATTTGAGGAAAAATATATAGTCTCAAGTGATGGAAACATAGTGTCAACAAAACTTGATAATAAAAAAAATATTATGCCAAATGAACTCAATAATGAAAATTTAGCTTACAATAGTGAATCTTTTTCACATTTTGATTTTTGCGACCCTAGTACTTGGGAAAATCTTGATAATGAAATAGAAGATATTTTAGTTGATAATGGATTTGAAGATACCGTTTGTGTAATAATTTTGCATCAAATAATATTCAAAGATATCGTTTTGTGCTATTTTTAATTTTTAATTTCAATAAATAAAAATGAGTCATCAAAAAAAATATCGCGGGCCCCAATTTTCAATTTTTATACTAGACCTCAAAAATTTATGGACCGACCCTGGGTTGGACCATACCACATCTAAGGCAAGACCAAGACCTACTCACATACTTCGATGCATGAACACATACTGAAGTATCAAGAGTCAAGACGCAAGCTCAAGTCAAGCTTGAGTCAATACCAAGTCAAGTTATTTTGTAAAACGTCGATATATGTAAAGAATGTCTATAGATTAATAAACATACTATTAGATCTGGATAAATCTTTGTATATCGAAACAAAATTTATTTACATTAACAAACCATTATTAAACTATATAAGTACATTGTTTCTGCACGGGAGAATAGTCATCAAGATGCAAGCTCAAGTCAAGTTTGAGTCACATCGGTAACCTCGTCTCTTTACGCAACCCGGATTCGAGTTCCATTAGAAATAAACCTTGTGTTTCAAAGTTGATTCCTGTAAATAATTGACCAGTTGATGCACGTCCCGTAAAATGAATTTCTATATATTAACCAGTTGATACACATCACATGAAGTGGATTTCTATAAATTGATCAGTCGAGACACATCCTATAATTTATATACTCCAGGACAGGGGTGCATAAAGACCGTTCATGTGATGTTGTTATACTTTTTATAAGTACATTGTTTCTATAAAAGTGAATTCCTATAAATTGACCATATACATACATGTTACATGTATATAAAATACGAAGTAATAACAATTCGTCAATAGCCATATATTATCTCATCACATGCATTGTTCTAAGGGCAGAGAGAGAGATATAGAGAGATATTTAGCAGACAGAGAGACAGAGAGATAAGGGAGGGAGCGACATGGAAGAATGAGAGCCAAATGAATCGAACTCTAGTAGAGCTGGATCATTTTACACCATCGAACTTATACCAATTTCTTCCTTATTTACTTTTTTCCATTTGGAAATTCAACATTTTTATTATTTGGTAATTTATAAAGTTAAAAAATATGTAAAAAATAATATTCCATGGTTTGAAATGATGGGGCATGAATACTATACTAAATATATTAGCTAGAGATTTTCTGATAAGCCATTGAGCCACGTGTTACGTTCTTTACTCCTTCGTTTTCAATATTTGAAAAATATCAAGTTTCACTATATAAGTATCTCTCCATTGTATGTGTCCTTCCATAATTATTCTTGTAAAATCAAGAAGCCCTTTAGAATAGCTTCAGTATCCTCTATACTCATTGGGGGTCAAATAAACAAGTAAGTGCAACTTGTTTTTTTTTTTTTTTTTCATTATTTCCTCTCCTTCAATTCTTTCATGCAAAATTGTTCTTAGAGGTTGCCACTAATAATCAAAACATTGTGAGCTTGCATTCATATATAAATACTTGTTTGCCTTTGATCAAAATCTATAGTATTAGTAAGCTAATTGTCAGTATGTGTCGGATAGTGCGTGGTTCGAAATTGTCATTTGGTACGGTATTGATTTTTGAAGTTGCATATATTGGCCCTTGGCCCAAAATCACCATAAATTGGTCTAAAAACTTGTTCGAACTATTAAAATTGAGGGCCAATTTACAACTTTATTTGTGATAATTTTAAAGACTATTCTGCAGCTTTTGAAATACCTAAAATTAAATAGCGATCTGAATACGTACATTATCTAAACTACATTATATATATATATTTACACCAACTCATATTTGTCAAGTTTTTTAGTATGCTAATATAAATTATGACATACGAATAAAGTCTCAATTTATACATTCCGCTTATACCAAGCAAGCCAAGTCGGGATAGAAGGTTGCTTGCATGAGTACGGGATAAAATCATAAAAATAATTATTGTTATAATATAGGAGTATTATTTTCAATGTGACCAAACAAATAGAAAAGTTAAAAAGTACGTAGAAGTATGAACCTTATTCAATCAAACATGAATTGTTCATTGCTGATAGAATTAATGATAAGTAGTCGTTCTATACTTCTATTGCGTGCCATCCCTCCTATATATGTGACGATATACATTTTTTCAATTATTAATTTAAATAATGAATTTCAATCTTTGTAATCATTATTATTACTGAATATTTTACTGGTAGTGGGGAATCAACATAATAAGTCATATGTGCATCATTTAATATATTGGAGATTATATTTACACAAATGATTAGACCGACGAATTAAGTTTTCGTTATGATTCCTGAGATAAGGTATTAAAATGGAACATAATTCAACCGACGAAATTGAAAAACTACTACCTATGTATAAAATCAAATTTTTACATATGGTTCTGGTATTTTTTTTCACCTGAAACTTGGGATTTTTTGGAATAAGATTCAGTTCCGACACCATTAGACTAATAACCATCTTAATATAAAGTTATGTTAGTTCAATCTTGTTATTGTTGAAAAGAATGGAAAGATGAGAAACTTACTTATAGTTTAGATGTTATATGACATTTTAGAAATTTAGTTTTATTTTGTAGTATGATGTTTTAAAGGAATTATCAACCATTTTTTTCCTTATTTGTTTCATTGAAATTATCAACTAACCAATAATATAGTGACAATCAATTGAGTCGATAGTGCTTAGAACCTATATATATCATTTAAGAAACTTTTGAGCCTTTTTTCTCTGGACCTTTCAACTATCGTTATATTTTTAAATAATCCACTGATGCCATTATCTTTCCAAGTAGTCCACTTTTGTTGTTACTGGCCTATTAGTAAGGGGCATTTTAGGTACAATATATAAATTACCATCTTCAACCTTAACGATTGATGAAAAAGGGTGCCCGCTTGGAATTGTTGGGAGTAATAGGGACTAAGGAGGTTTTTGAGGTGACTGTGTGGAGAAGGGGCGGTCGGCATTTGTGGGCGTTGGTTGTGAGAGAGGGAGCCAGAGTGGCTCTATGCAACTGGAAGGAAGCCAATTGTGGAGGGATGAAGACGGTTGATGAGGGAAGGGGTGGGGGTGGTATGGGTGAGTAAGGTAGAAGATGGTGAAAAGTAAAAAGTAGGAGAAATTGTGTGAAAAAATAATAGTACGAGAGAGTTTTAAAAAGATAACGATTAGTTAAGGGGTCCAAACGCAAATAAGCCTAACTTTATAGTATTTGGAAAAAACATAGCCCTTATATTTTGAGGGGAGGCAGCATCTAGAAAAGCCGGCTGAAATCCTAGCAGGGCTCTGAATCTCTGATTTCAATCTTCAATAAATGAAAAAGGCACATGCTAAAATGTTGCTTTCAATTGAATTTGTTTGTCCCTAATTCATTTGATGGGGTCATCCTCATCATTACTGTTGCCCCTTAAATTATATGGACAACTATTTTCCTTCTTTTCCATCAGGCCATTTGGCTTCTCTTTACTCTCTTCATCATTTCTTCACTTTTCAGACAAAATATTTTCTGTCATCTTTAAATTCCTCCCAAGGTGGAAATTTCCAACAACAACAAGATTTGTTCATTTCTCACTTTTAGTAATCATTCCAACATTCATTAATTACTTTATTTGCTAGCTTTTTTTATGTCTTACTATATTGTTATTTATTGAAATGAATCCAAAAGATCGATATATATAGATCGAGAAGGTTCCATATCTCCATATTATAAGACTACTATATTATCTTATTAGGGTTCTTGTTTTCTCCCCATCATTCTCTACATCATGAGGGCTTAGCTTCTTTAATTGTAAATGAGTTGATGATGTATGTACTCTCAACATATTGTTTAAAGTGATTTTATTAGGGGAGATTTTCTTTTTATATATATACCAAAAGAATTTGCTTGCTTAATTAGCTTAAATGGTAGTACTCTAGATTTTAAACCTCATCATTCTTGATCTATCTTGATGAAGAGATATGAATATTTAATTACTAGCATAAATAGGTTTGAGTTCGATTTTCATTAAAGTATAAAAATATTTTGAGTTCGATTCTCAACAAAGTAAATTTCCATATATAGAGAGGTAAGCTAAGACAAGGGTTTCAAATCTTTATAACAAGAAATAAGTACCCTAATTATATTATTATTTCTTTCAATTATCTCAGTTTCTAGACATGGAAGATCAAGTATCATTAGCATCTTATGATCCACCACTTGAAGAGACATACAAAGATCTCCTCGAAAATCGACACGAAGGATCTTCACCACCAAGAAGTAGTGTTTATGAGCAAATTAGAGTGGAAGAAAGAGAGCTTCCATTAATTGATCTTAAGAAGCTAAATTTAGGTGAGGAAGAAAGACAAGAATGCAAAAGGGAGATAGCTAAAGCTTCAGAAGAATGGGGTTTTTTCCAAGTATTGAACCATGGAATTTCCAAGAATTTGCTTGAGAAAATGAGGGAGGAACAAGTGAAGGTGTTTAGGAAGCCATTTTTGGAGAAGGTGAATGATAACAAAGTGTTGGGAGGAAGCTATAGATGGGGGACTCCTTCACCTAATTGCTTGTCTCAGCTTTCTTGGTCAGAAGCTTTCCATGTTCCTTTGAGTCATTTATATGATTCATGTGCTCTTAACAGCCTCAGGTAATAACTAATTAAACATGTGTTTTGTACTAATGTAATCAAAACGAATAATTGTCCTTAGCTTGGATGTACGTACACCTCTGATCTATTCTGAAGTAGTAGATCGACTTATAATGTTTACACTTCACATCACAATTAGGTCAATTAGCGAATAGATCACAATGCATATACAATTAATTATGATTAGATTATAAACCACATACAATTGATCATGTTGTATTTTACCTACACGGGCTTGTTGAAAATTGTTCTTATTAGTCAATTACACACATTAATTATTAGCTTATCATAAACATGAAGTTCGTTCATATATTTGAGCAAGTTCATTATTTAAGTAGTCAGACGGACCCAGGACAACTTGGGTTGGATATATATATCTTTATTTTTCTATTTATAGAAACGGTTCAGTTGTTCACAATGATGAGAAAGTCTTGTAAGATCTAATAATGCCTAGAAAGATCTAGTTGCATACTTAGCTTAGCTTGCGTCAAATAAAGTAAATTCTATAAATAGAAAAATAAATAAGTTTACATACCATTTATATTCTTTTTTGTAAATGAACGATGAGGTGAGTTTCGAACCAGGACCTTTTGGTCACTAGTAAGAGCCTTTTCCACTAGGCTATTCGGTTAACACATACCATGTATACTAAAATGAATGATAAGAGTATGGGGTTCAGATCTCATATATTTATTCGGAAACAAAGGTTTTAATTTAATAATGTGGGACTGAGTTCCTCACTACCTTCCCGCACATGTAACGTGATCCGGTTGAACATTATATATGACCCATTTTTATTCCAAAATATGCAAGTAAATAGTTTATTCATTTTATTATGTGACAATTTGAAAACATTAGTACTCATGTCACATTCTATTAATTGATCAGCTCAATCATGGAACAATATGCAAGTGCAGTGTCTGAATTAGCACAAAATTTGGCAGAAATTTTAGCTGAAAATATCAAGCAAGATTCTTCATATATCAAGAAAATGTGTCTTCCAAACACTTGCTATCTTAGGATGAATAGGTACCCTTCATGTCCCTTGCCTCAAGAGGTTACAGGATTAATGCCACACACAGATAGTGACTTCCTCACAATATTGCATCAAGATGAGATTGGAGGGTTACAATTAGTCAAAGATGGAATTTGGGTTGCTGTAAAACCCTATGAAGATGCTCTAATCATCAACATTGGTGATTTATTTCAGGTAATTAATCGCATTGCAATATCGAATTAAATTGAATTATGGAATTAGTGGCGTATATACTGATTGATGTCTCGATAGATGATACACATCAATAATGGTCTCGGTAGTAAGTGTGGTCAAGTTGCATATTCGTCCAGTATGTGGTAGCGTTCCGTATATGGTACTTGACCGTGTACACATGCATGATTTATCTCACTTATGCAATAAATACCACTTATTTAGATCAGACGAAACTGAAACTTTGATCGCACTTACTGAGATCGTTGCTACAATTAACTATAAATAATCACAATAAATTAGTTATCTAATATAAGTAGGTCTTTTAGATATGGAAAATTGAAAGAAAAGTCTAATAATAATTCTATGTTTATAATGAACTTGAATACAGGCATGGAGCAACAACGTCTACAAAAGTGTTGAGCATCGAGTTGTTACCAATAAGTGGAAGGAGAGATTCTCAATGGCTTACTTCTTGTGTCCTGCAAATGATATAATAATAGAGAGTTGTGTAAAGCCATCGGTATATAGAAAGTTTACCTTTAGAGATTATAGGCAACAGGTTCAGGATGATGTAAAAAAATTTGGTTACAAGATAGGTTTGTCAAGGTTCTTGAATATCATCTAGTTACCAATATATTAGTATTTTGGTTAATGATTTTATTTGTGTGAAATATATATACTCTATTATTGTATAATATCAAATGTTTCTTTGATATGGTCCAATGAAAGGTAAAATGATACCCCATAGTAAATAATAAGGCGAACTATGTGGGAGACACTTCTTGACCAGGCGACTTATAAATTGAGAGAATGTACATAGCCAAATTAATATAATTTGATTCGTCTCGAAATGATTTACACGTGTGATCAAAATTTGAAACATGATGATTGAATGACGAATGTTACGTTATAAAACATATATGATTGAACATATCATGAATCCAAATTAATATAATTTAATTCGTCTTCGAAATGATTTACACTATTAATTACTTGCCAAGTTTCACGCTTTAGAATAAAAGGTTACATATTTTATATTTTTTAACGAAATATAACTATCTACTTTATATATAATTAGAAAGGGGGAGTTAGAAGTTTTTTCTTGAACTCATGTAATTGTAGGAGAAAAATTTAATTTAATTTAATTAATATTTTCATATATGCTTCCACTATATCATTATATATATAACTTCGAGTTTTTGGAAATGACTTTTAAGGTGTTGCAATATTTTAAACAATAAATTTAAGTTTAGGTAAGATGAAATAAATAACATTATATAGAAATATATTATATTGACTAGATTTTTGTTCATAGTCTAACCTGTACGAATTCATTCTTTAGTTATTATTGCAATATGACTTATCGATAATAGAAGGCTGGCGATATTGCCAGAGCAATTTTGATTCCTGGCAGAGCAAAGATTGCGTATATCCCTATTTTAACCTTCAAGTCAATTATTTCATTTTATCATTGGTATTTACAATTTAATATTTTCTTGCAATTAGAGTTCATTATTGCTTTCTTGGTCAACTATAATTAATTAGTAATGAAGGAAACAATTTGCAAAATATGTTTTATTTCAATTGAAAATAAAAGGCAATAGACATTCATATATGTAAGATCTTCAATATTAATTGAAAAGAAAAGGGTGTACGCATTAGTATTTTGTAACTTTTTTTACACGGAAGTTAGCAATGAAAGAAGAAATATATTTTTTCTATATACATGTTAAATAATTTTAGTAATAATGTCTACTGAGAATGTATATATTTAAAATATGGAATGTGTTTATTTATTGTTGATTTTTAAAATTAACTTAATTGCAAGAAAATATTAAATATTAATTACTAATGATAAAATGGAATAGTTGACTTGAAAAGTTAAAATAATATAATATGAGGGTCACTTAATGAATTACAAATCATAATTTTTTTTTTGAAAATTAGCGATGAGGTGAGATTCAAACCAAAGACCTTCTGATCAGTAGCGAGAGCCTTTTCCACTAGGCTATTCGATTAACTCTACAAATCATATATTTTAAATACCATACAATGCAATTGCACAAACATTTAGCTAACATACGATAGATTCTTCAAAATAGTGTTAAAGACAATATGAAGACAAACAAAACATGACTACTTATACTATATTCCCCTTTTACAATACCAAAATTTACAAAGAGTACAACAAAAGTAACATAACTCTTCGATTTTGCCTCGCGGACTCAATCCCCTCCCCACCCCCACCCACCCACCCACCATTCCTCTCTTCACCCAATTTCGATTCAAATACTCAAAACTTCAATCATAATTAGATTTAGTAATTTGAAAAGAGTGGGAAAATGTCGAAGAAGAAAGCAACCATGACTCTCAAGGACTTTCATGGCGGCTCCATTCCTTCAGATCTCCCCCTCCCTTCTGCTCCTGGCGTGTATGTTTTATATTTTTTCACATTCTTTAATTCATAATTTTTAATTTCATTTTCTTATGCTTTAAATTAGTTTCTTGTATTGGGTTTTTATTACTTGGTAATTATTAATTATTTTTTAATTTTTAAGATCAAGTTTCTTACTATCAAGATTGGTTTGTTATGTTGTCAATTAGTTTTCGTGTATTGGGGTTTATTGCTTATACTTGGTAATCATTAGTTCATTTTCTTTAAAGATTGATTTATTGAATAATGGGGTTTTAAATGTTGTGAATTAGTTTTGGTATATTGTGGATTTGTTAATTATACTTCTCGTATTCTGAAGATCGATTTATTGGTTTATATGTTGTGAATTGGGTTTTGGTGTATTGTGATTTTATTCGAACTTCTAATTGCTAATTATTAATTTTTCTAATTTCTTAGATCGATTTATTGGGAAACTGGGGGTTTATGTTGTGAATTTGGTTTTGGTGTTTATTATCTATACTTGGTTATGATTAGTATTCCTAAATATTGACAATTGACCTTTTTTGTGTTGTGAATTGGTTTGGTGTATTTTGGATTTGTTGTTTATAGCTTATACTTGGTAATTATTAGTTTTCCTAGTTCTTATTTAATTTGGGATTTAAACTGTTTCTACTTATTGGTTTTGTGATGGGTATTTTATCAAGATTGGTAGGTTAGACCGGCTTAGTCCTAACATTGTTTGATGCTTCTATGTTCTTAGTGTTGGAAACTCTGTTTGTGGTTTAATGTTGAAGTGCTAGATCCGAGTAATTTTAACCTTAGAGAAACCGATTTTTTTGACAGGATGGTGAGACAACCTGATCGCATTAGTTTTGATAGGCCATCGAGCTGGGGAAATCCAACAACGAGATCTGATCATCGGCTAAGGCCTGGATCTGCTGGTGCAGCTAGAAACCTTGAAGAAAGGAGTTTATTTTTCACCAACGCTTCCCACATTGGTCGAAATTTTGATGAAGATGAGAGAAAACCATTGGATGGAGGGTCTGCTCCTCGTCGAACAGTTAGTGATGAGGATATTCTAGCTTTACCTAGTCGTTCTGACAATAATATAGATTCTTTTTCTGCGAGTCGGCCTGTTAATCGCCCGTCTTCCACTCCCACGTCTGAGCATTCAAGTCATGGGGTGAGTGGCTCATATACTGGTAGGTTTACTGAAGTCAGTCATAAGGGAGTTACTACACCTAATTATGGTGGCAATCCCGGACATGTGGTTGGTGGTTCTCGTCCAAATGCCTGGGGACTGAGGAAGGATAATGCAGTGAAAGAGGTTGTTTCTCCAACTTTATATGCTTCTGATGATGCGTCTAAGATGGCCCATGCAAGTGCACTTGACAAAGTGTCTTCTGGTAGGTGGCATCCAAATAAACATGTATCTCGAGTAGATGCTGAACACATTAGTCACACAGAGCCAGAAAAATCATTTGAGTACAATGGCCCTGTTATGTACACGAAAGAATCCTACACTACTGACACTTCACTTGCAACACATCTGGGAAAAACCTTGATTATTGAAGATAAGGCTCATGGTTCTGGAAGTATGTTGTCTGGCTACGAAAGTGGTAGATCAATGACATTAAGAGAGCCAGAGGTTGGGTACCATGTAATAAAGGCACCAGCTGCTAGCACATTGGGAAATAATAATACCCAGCTGCCAGTTCCACCATCTCCGCCAGCAGAAAGACCCAAACTGAAGTTGCTCCCTCGATCAAAGCCGTTGGAGAAGATTGAACCATCAGTGGAATTTAAGAAGGTGATCTTATTATGAATTCAGTGGGTACTTTAAGTTTTATTATTTGCCTTCATCTCATTCTATGTCAATTCAGGGATACAATCAACCCAGTGGGATTGCTCATATGAAAAATGAATGTTTATCTCCTCCGTCTACCAAATCTAGCCATGCTGGATTATATATTTCTGATCAAGGAGTCGAGGACCCAAAATTGAACTTGCAGACTCGGCTACAGCCTTCTGCAAATGTTGATAGAGCTAATGGAATTGATAGGTAGGTGACCTGATTTGTGCTTTCAATAAATTTACCTTCTCACACTTGTTCTTGGCAAGAGCTATGCTATCTGGAATCTTGGATGCCTCAAATGTTTAAATTCAAAAAATCTTGTTGAGATTTCTGATTGTTGGGAACCAATTTTAGTACTAATATTGTAACCAGCCAAATCTTATCCACTGGTTAAGGCTAATATTGTAACGATTTTTCCCTTAAGTTTTAGTATTTGTTATTGTTTGATTTTTCTTACTGTTTCTAACCTTGCTACAGGAAAGTAGGGCTTGGCGGTGCTCATCCAAGAGAAATGATGGTGAGTTTATTTCCATGTTTGTCGTCTACTTGTTGTATGTGAATATATACCTCTCTTGAAAAGTGCGGTTGTAATATCCTTATTTTGAGACCATGTAAATATGTTGTCAGGTGCAGGGACGTGGCGTTAATGATAATGTTACTTTTATAAACAATGTCCAAGTGGGGTATGTTAATTCTTTGTTTTAGCTTGATCTTGTTATATCATCTTTCATTTGGTTCTGAATTGTGGGATTAAATAATTGTAATTGAAGGGTCAAACAAGAGTTTGTCAAATCAAACACAGTGCCTCACCAATCGCCTGCCACTCGTTATACCGCCAATAAAGAAGGGAATGTTCATGTTGATAGTAGGTCACCAAGGAGTTACGATAAGAGAGACCATCGAGTAGGTGTTGAAAGAGCAGAGTTGCAGCAAAAGAATTGGCGGAATGAGAACCGGAGGAACTACAGGAGAACTGAGGAACGTCAGCAGCAGTCAGCTTCTCAGGAAAGACCACCTTCACCAGAAACTTGGCGCAAACCAGTTGAGCAGCCTGATACTTCTGGACCACGTCTTGGTAAAGTGGCATCACCTTTGGAGCTTGCCCAAGCATTCTCGAAATCAAAATCTGATACGGCAAGTCCTGAACGTCTCTTGGGTAATCGAAGCTTTACAAACCGCAGTCAGGTGCCATTCTCTAGGCTAACAGTTTCCTCGCCGAGGCCCCAGATTAATGGTCATTGAGTTCAGAAATCTCAGCATGTCCTCAGTGATGATCATACATTTGAGTGCTCTGGAAACAAAAGTTAAGTTTGTTGAAGTGATGCCTTTGGACGAGATTCTGTTAGAGCTCGTCAATGATTGTTCTTCCACCTCTAGTTTCAACTCCCATAATAGATCAAGATAAAAAGAGAAGGGAATGAGAAGTTGAATAAACACCTACAATGTCAAAACTGAACGGTTCTATGCACCAATGCTGCAACGGCGTTGATGGCGGTTAGCATCGGTGGTTGTGATGCCTTGATCTCTTTATAACTTATTGATGTACACCCATGACTTTTTTCAACAAAGAATTTGGTGAATTTTTATTTTAAGTTTACTTTGGATATGAAGTTTTTGAAATTGAAATTCATCATATAGTCCTGATGTATTCTCCTTGTTTTTCATGTTCAACTAATTGCATGCTTATGCTTCGCACAAATGATTAATAAATAATATGGATTACAGTTTCTTATGTAGCTTGTTCCTCCCATATGTTTTAACTAATTGCAGCACATCAATTTGTCGAACATGTACCCCTATCGATGTCAATGTGCTCGAAGGATCCTCTACTTCCTTCTACTACCTCCTTTTCTGAATTCTTATATTGAAACATGTACATGTATTAGGTGGCTATAATATTTTAAGACCGCATGTGAATAAAGAGACACAAAATGAGGTAGGGGATTCGTGCATGTCAACGTGTTAGTCTTCGATTCACAGTTTCATTTCCTACAACAACATAACATGACGCGAATACTTGGAAGAACACTACAGAAAACTAGTGCATAGTCAACAACATAGGATCAACAACCATACATATAGAATAAGACAATGGTAGCAGAGCCTCTACACACAAGCTACCTACATATCATAAAAATGTTGATCACTAGTATGAACTAAAGCTACCTCCTTGACAATGCCAAAATTCCGAAACCAAAAGTGAACCTGCACCACAATAGATAATCAAACAATAAGAATAATTTGGAATATCAACATATTCATTAACTTGCTAGGATGAAGAAGCAGATGTTACAAGAAAAATCCATGGCATGAAAGGAGCACACACCGTTACAGTTTACTAGGGTGACGATTCAGGAGTTGCTGATTCAGAAGTTGCCTCTTGCTTTGACCTCCTGGCCGGGGGCCCATCTCTTTGCCTGACATATGCTTTACTCTTGTATTTTGGCCGATTAGATTGCTTGGGCTGATAAGTTGGATACTGGCAAGGAATTATTTCTCCATTCACATACTTGTCACCTGGACAATGAAAACTAAGTGAACACATTGAGAGAAAACTTTACATCATGAAGTATGATGAACTCGTTTATTGGAAAGCAAATTACCTCCATAATCCTTATTCTTAACATCTATATATGAATCCGGAAGCACCCACAGGACTCCAGGCAATCCTACAATCGGAATTGCAACGATCACAATAAGTTTCTATCAGGATTCACTAAACTAACACATAACTTGAAAGCATGCAACGGTAGGAAGTTGAACCGATATCCTAGGAGGCCAGGATATGCAAAAAGAAAACAAAATGTACCACTAACCCTTGAATTTTTCTGATGTTTCTTCATCAACTGTGCATTGAAATCCAGTATAAGTTGTGGTACTAAAAGCGTACATATTCTTCTTAGCTTCTTCCATACTAATACAAGATACAAGACCAGTGTGAGATGCAAAACGATCATTAGCTCAGAGAATATGGAAAGGTAAGAAGCTGATAGTTCCCCACTAGGAGATCTACACCACAACTATATGAGCATAAATTATACTGAGTATCAAAGTTATATCATATTCTTTAACAATAGCTCTGTCTATATAGTACGCTGTTACATAGGCTCATACGAGTAAAAAATCAGTAAACTGAATAACTGAGAATCAGGTAGTAATAGTATGCAAGGACATAATGCTTTGGAAATCTCATGAGTCATTGCTCTTCTTAATGAAACAAGCACAAAAGTGAAAAACATTTCTACTTCTGCTATCAATCGTGGTGTAATACAAATTTACAACAGAATGTAAGTCGATAAATGTTCTTAGATGCCACAGAGGTGATGATTATATAAAATTTGCAAATTCATTGGAGGCTCTCTTTAACTTTTGGTGGTAAACATTAGTATAACTAGACACCATGAGGCTTAAATTCAAGCCGCATTTCTATTACATAAAGGCAAAACACTCCAATACCATTGAAGTTAGTGCAAATGCAGGTACGTTCCATTATTTTCAACCTTCATATCATGAAACATGTCCTGTCTTTCGTTTAAAGTTAATCTTTAATATCAAGAACACCACAGTCCCAAATCACCCTAAGCTGAAAATCACATACGCCAGAGTAAAATGAGCACAATCGAAGCACTATATACAAGTAACGTATTATCATCAGCTTCAATTCCTACAACTTTCTTAAAGATTCTTCCAAACTACAGTCATATATAAGCCTTGTAACAAACTAACTGCATAAAATCCAAAAATATGAGCCATGAGTGGAGGAAACTATAACGATAACATCAAAATATAGCAACACATAGAAAAACTTAAGCTACTAAAAACCATTATTTACAATGAGGAAACTATAAAGATAACATTTTAACCAAATATGGAGTAGAAAACCTAAACCAACCTGTCAAGAACAGTAACAACAGTTTGAGACAAAACAACCGAAAATAGCAACACAAAATCCCAAAGAGATAGTCATTATTCACTCCATTAGCTACTCACCACGTTTTAATGTAGTTCAATTATATTTTTTTAGTTATATTCCACTTTATTTCACCTCGATTCAACTTGACAAATAAAATGCTAACTAAACAACATTTTGAAACATTCAACTCAATTCACCTCACAAAAGGTAAATTTCGAAGTTTTACAGTAAAGCTCATCCCAGTCCAAACAAACCAAAAGATTACATTTTGAGCCAAATATATGGTATGAAAAAGTAGAGCAACCTGCCAAGAACAGTAGCAAGAGTGTTGAGATAAGTCTCAATCATTTGGTCTCTAGTGGGTGGAGGGTCTTTGGGGAAATCCAAAACAATTAGCCAATGATTGTAGTCACATCCAGGCAACATAATGCTCTCTCTCTGCTCACCATTGTTACTTCTATCAACTGCTGCCTTAACGAGAGGCAACCTTAATGGTGATGGTAATGATGAATGGTTTGATGGGTTTCTTGGGTTTGGGAGAGAACATGGGAAGGGTAAGGAGAGGGGGAGAGAGGTCGATTTGGGGTGGGTTTGGAGGTGGGGTGGTAGGGGTTTGGGGAGGAAGGAGAATTTGATAGTTGCCATTGGAACAAGGTTTCAGGTTTCAAGAATGTTTTCTACTTTTTGTCTTAGTTGAAAAAGATAAGGTGGTAGTAGTGAGCTGAAAATGGAGGGAAGGAGATGGGGTGTAAGTTCGACTTGATCTAAAATGAATCGAGCCTCGAGCTCGCTCCTACACTCGCTCGTCAAGCTTGACTAGTCACTCTTATTGACGTATTTTTGTTAAGATTTCGTTATAGGTTTTGTTTTAACGATTTCAGTTTCTCCTTGTTACCTTATTATGAATATTTCTTTGTTAATCTGGATGTCTATTGTTGTTTACGATTGTGTTTGCCTTTTTGAAGGTTGCTTAATTTTATTAACTAATTAAGTAAATCATTATCTTTGTTAATTCTATTGACTTTAGATTATAAAATAAGTTAGCTAAGCTCGAAGCTTGGCTCTTCGTTAGCTTGGCTTGATGCAAGCTCACCGAGCCCAACCTAAGACTGGTTTAAAGACTTAGACGAGCTAAAAGTTTTTGAGTTCGAGTTGACTTATTTTGAGCGCTGGACGAAGAGATACTATATGATTTTCAATAAAATGGTCAATAATAATTCCCAATTTGTTTTTTGTTTATAGTTATTTAATTTCTCCATGTCTTTTTCTCCTGAACATTTTCCTTCTTAAAACATTAATTCATTGACAATTTTGATACTTGCCAATTTGTAGTCTTTGAGTTCCATAGATAAATATTGTAAAAATGTTGCATTTAAACCCTTTAACAATATATAACTAGCTGATTGATTATCTGTACCTCATATTATTTATTTTGGACATAGATTAATTGGAAACAAAATAAATATATGGATATTATCGGCATTATCACTATGATATGGCGATGATATTATAAATATATTGAGTATAAATGCATAAGAGAAATTTACAGAATTGTGGACTCATCAATCAAAACTAGTTGGCACATCATGTAAAGGATGGCCTTTTCTATTTCTATCAACTACTCTCTGGGCAAGAGAAACTTGCTTGCCAACCACAAATATGAATGCCTTCCCAATTCCACCTGCACCCCTCGCTGTCCTTCCTACACGACGTACATACTCACTTGGATCGCGAGGGTAGTCAAACAGGATAACATGATCTACGCCTGCAAAATCTATACCTCGAGAAGCTCTGCAATATTTACAGGGTGAATGTTAAGATATTCCAGTTCCTTCTTTCGATCTCTCTTCTACCAAACAAATGAGATCGAAGTGACAGTAGAAGAATGGAATACATGGAAGCAATAAAGGAGGATCTGAACTTACCTATCAGTGCATACCAAGAACAACGAGCTATTCTTTGATTGAGGGTTACGGAACTCGTTAATGTTTGCAACTCGTGTTTCTTGATCCAAGGCAGCATGGAAAGGTAGGACTCTTGTGTATGATCCTTTCCTGTCAAGTCTTTTTAAAATGTTTTCAACCTTTCTGCATGTCTCGATCTGCAGTAATTAATATGATCAGGGCAGATGAAAAATTATCATCGTTAAGGGATAACGAACTAACATTCACCTTGTTACAGAAAATGATGCTTTTCTTAACAGGACTTTCTTCAATCACCCTCAGCAGCGCGCTTTTTTTGTTCTCGAATGCAGTTTCTGGAGTTTTTTCTTTTTCGTCATCCCCACTGCAATCAACTAGGATCTGAAACCAAATAATATAGCTCCTAAAATGCATGCCAAATTTGGGAATGTGCTGATGAAACATTAAAAGGTAATTGGTGTCCTTCACTATGCTGCCAGCTGAAGTTATTCACACTCATTTAGGCCTGCCAAAAAGAGTATGAACAGTCCAAGAAGCATACCTCTTCCAGACCAACACTTGTACGATGAATACCGGGTCCCATTAAAACATCACAATCAGGAAACTCTTCAACTAGCTTCTTGTAAATCTCTACTGGGAGAGTTGCAGTCACAAATAAGTACTGTGTAGTAACAGGTGAAGAGTTGGTCAGGCATTGAAATGCCTGGTGAAAGTCTTCATCATTATAGAGTAGATCAACCTCATCCAGCACAGCACTGAACCAAAACATTCAGAAAAGGGTTAGTAGTAAGAACCCAGACAAGGGAGCCTTTTTTTTCTTTCTAGACTGTATCCTTTTGCGTCAACTAATTAAGAGAAGACTCCTTAAATTTTGGGTGTGGTTGTTGCCAGAAAAACAATAAAATACTGCTTTACTCTGATAATCTATTTGACTCCACTTCTTCTATTAAAGTGAGCTTGCAACCCTATATTTCTAGAGTAAGAAAATAGGGTTAAAGGCGCGTTTGATCACACATGTTTCCCGCCGCGTCACCTTTTGATCACACGTGTTTCATTTTGTCTCATTTGGTCACACATCATTACAAAAGTGGTCTTAGTTGCTACCGCCGTCAAAATTTAAGTTACATTAGAAAAATTTATAATATGTGACGTTTATGAGAATGTCTTACGAGTTGAACAAACTACAATGTCACATGTTTTATATTTCAAAATTTAACTAACATTCTGCCGAACGTAGTAACTAAAGCAACTTTTGTAAGAGTGTGTGACCAAATGGGACAAAATGAAACATGTGTGATCACAAGGTGACGCAGTAGCAAACATGTGTGATCAAACATGCCTTTAACCCTAAAAAATATTAGTATCTGGGTGAGAAGAGGAAAGGAGTGACATCAACAAAGAAAAGATGTGCATCGGTACCTTTTTAGGCTGCTTAGTTTCAGGAAACCCTCATTAATTAGGAACAAAAATCTACCAGGAGTAACAATTAGAACATCTATTTCTTGTCGAAGACTTTCCAACTGAGTTTTCTGTCTGAAACCACCTGTGGCAACCATTGACCGGAATGGAACGCCTAATTTTGATAGTGAGCGACAAACACTAAGAACCTGAATGAGTAAAACAAAATACCAATCGCTGTTATTTAACAACAATATCATTCATTCATACAATCAATATATGCACTCTCTAGCTCATTTCAAGAATTTCAAGAGTATAAGGAAGTGAAGGGCAATGAAAGATAACAAAGAATTTATTTCATTGTGATAGTAAACTTGACCAATGCATATTAAACATGTCCTACTTCATGTGATTACATACACTTGTTACTACGAAAAGTCGCCTCATGAGCCCATCACTGTAAGGCATTCACTAAATGCTGAAGACTGATAATTGCATAGGTGAAATAAAGATCTTAATTAGTCTTCATTTAATCTCTATTTTCTCTGTGTTTCAAAGATTAAGTTATTCTGGTAGACGAAACAAAAATTGTCAGAAAGCTTTCTGGCTTATAAAAGTTAATGTGCAAAAGCAACTAACTCTGGTTCCATTCTATGGTTAGAATGACCTTGAGAGCTTAAATGTTGCGAGCCAGAGCAGTTCATTAAATAAAATACATCTTTTCCTCTCTTTGTTACTTTGAGAACAGCAAATAAACAAACTCTATTGCAAAGAGCTGCAAAAGATTCACATTTCTCTCTAATGAAAATAGGTCCTCAAATTAAAAAAGATATGAAACAATTTCATCACCAACCTGAGAACCTAACTCAGCAGTCGGTACCAATATAATCACCCTGGGACTTTGAGGTAAAGACTTGCCAATTCCTTGAAGCTCTTCTTCTCTAATGCTCTGGACAAGTGGTAGCAGATAGGCCAATGTTTTCCCAGATCCACTCTGATCAGCTATTATGCAAGTTTTTCTTTCGATAACAGGTCTAAATGACATGGCCTGTAGATATGGGTGTTTAAAAATGATTCAGAAACTCCCAAAATTAAGAGCAATGATGCAGTTCAATAACATGGACAAACAAAGAGGAAGATGAAGTATGGAAAATGGAGATAAAAAGAATTCAAATATTGTCTGCGGAACCCTTATAAATATTAGTTACCTTCATCAACAGATAAGAAGAAAAAAAAAATTGAACTTAATAGATTATCACTCGGGATCCCTCCATAGTATGTATTTTGAGTTTTGATACTGCAGACTTCCGAAAAAATTATGAAATGTAGTTTTCACATTAACATATTGCCAAATTTCATAATATATATAACTCCAACCTCAACATTTCTCTAAAGTTGTAGAATTGTCGAGATGAAGCTAAGAGAAATAAATGAGGAAAATGAATACTATTCAGAAATTGAGCATGCAATTTGTTACCTAACTAAAAGGAATAAGAGCCCAGTTAGGTGTTATTGAAGCCGGATTCCATAACAGATAAAACTTGAAAAGTAAGTCAGCCTTGGGTATAGCTTCATGAAATTTGTTTGTAAACTCAAATCTTATGATGAAGAGACGAGAAAAGGACTCATGGAGCAGGATCAACCTGAATATGTGAAGGGCGTGGATAATGCTGCGCCCTTAGAGCTTCAATAATGTACTCATTGCATCCCAAATCAGTAAATGTCTTTCTGCTAAAAAAGTTGCTCTTATCGTTTATATTAAAATCTCTTTGTGAAAGGTCGATCTGATCTGATGCACGGTTATATGTTGGAGTTCCATCACCCCATCCTTTTGTAGGTGCATTGGAAGATCGACGGGCCGAAACACCTGAGTTCTGGCTTCTCGTTTCGGATGATCGACCCAATGATTTAGGATCCATGTAAGAAGTCTCAGACACTTTCGTAGCAGCAGATTTAGTAGGATAATCACTAGACTTAAAGTTATCCATTTGCTGTTTATTAGCAGAAACTTTACGTACTATATGTTTCACTTTCTGAGCTTTTAATCTTCCAAAACTTGCTATTCTTCCCCGGGATGATTCTGTCAATTAAAATTAGAATCAATTCAGTTAAGATTCAAATGTTGCGTTCAAAATGTCAACAAAAAAACAGTATCATAAATAATTCATATACAACAGTACCATAATTATGTCAATCGAAAAATTGAAATAATACACCTAATGTCAATCCTAGAAAGTAAAGCAATTAGTAGACAAGATAATTTAGTGATGTGGAACATAGCATTCGTACACTTCAGGATCTACAGTTGAGTTAATCATTCAAGACATTCATTCTTTCAATAACGAGCAATATGTGTATCAAGATACCTTGTTGAGGAAGTGGTGGTTCAATGGAAAGTAGTTTTTCAGGAGAAGGAATAGTTGCTTCCACTTGGTTAATGTCAACATCAGTAGCTTCTTCTCCCCAAACAATGTATTTTTCACCACTCTTGTCATCTATAAGCTGGTATGCACCTGCAGCTTCCATTGGAACTCGTCTATAACATTCACAATTAATAGGTGAACCGGCTGTTCGCCCTCTTGTTGATGTTTTTACCATGGGAAACATATATCTTTTCATCCTCCTCTTTATATCATCTAAATCATAGTTTATATTCTGATTTACATTAACATTTCCTGAAGTAAATGGCAGAAGGAGGGCAGAGTTGCTTCTGCTGCATCTTATGAATGAGCTAGACCTTACTGCCGGAGCAGACACCATTGTTGCAGCTGCCGTCGCTAGCAACTATATATCCTACATTTTCACGACACTGTAAGTGAAAATCCTGCACCTCATGACGCATAATGACTGAATATAATTTTACATTCAATTACACAAACATGGCAAATTGAATTGTTGATAGTGTTTGCAAAACCTATGCTTCTTATCACTTGTGAAGTAGTACTGTTTCCACTTCACTCTTAGGTCAATTCGAAACAGCCTCTCTGTTATCAGAGGGATAAGGCTACATACTATGTGATCCCCTTACTCCGCTCAGACTAGAGCCTCTTCAAAGGCATTAAGTATGTTGACGTTGCACATAAACGTCTTCTTAAACACACGCAAATGGTGTACCCATGTGCGTTCAGCTAACTAGATAACACGAGTCATAAAATTAAGCTGCAGCTCAGTTCTATATCAGCCAAAATATAATCTTTAAATATTTACAATCTTTAAAGATAAATGATTGGTTTACATTAAAGCTCACTCAATAATTTATTTTCAGTTTCCCAAATTGGGTGCTCATTGCCACATTCGAAACCAAGTCAGAACTAAAATTCCATGACAACAAACTATTATCTGCTAAATTTTACAAAAGGAGTAACAAATTCCATTATAAATACCAGACACATACACCATAAAAACAAAACAAAATAATAGCAACATAAGTGACAATATGAGCATATAATTTGTAAAGAAAATTGAGTAAATGAGAGCAAGATTAAATTTTTACCTTGATATATGCAAAGGACAATTAGGGTAAGGAGTTAAAATGATAAAGAGTAGTCAGTAGAGGTTGAGAGTGAAGAAGCTGATATGAATTTGTGCTCTAATGGAGTTGGATAAGGTGGAAACCGTGGGAGATTGTTAGCGAGTCCGGTTCTAAGGGGTTATGGGTCAATTTCGATTGCTTTGGATATTGAGCTCAGGCTCGATTAGCCTGCACGCAATTATCGGATAAAATATTTTTAGTCGATCACACGACTGGTAGTTGAGTATCAGTTTTACTCAAGACAAATTACCATAAAAATATATGAGATATCTACACTATATATAATATGTGAAGGGGGTAATTAGAAGTTTCATTTGAAGTCTCATGATTTTTTTTAACCAATAAGCAAGTAACACATGTTTAAATTATACTCCCTCCGTCCCTAAATGATTGATACATTTTGACTTTACATGGTCAAACTTTAAAAATTTTGATCAATAATTTCTCATTAACCAACAAGAAATAACATAGTCATATGATATCTCGTTAAATTCGTCTCAATATATATTTTTGAACTATCAATTTTTTATAATTTTTTCATATGTGGAAGAGGAGATATTTATGTTTGAAATCGTGCTTTGTTGACCATGAAAAGTCAAAATGTACCAATCATTTAAGGACGGAGGGAGTATAATAACTTCCATTTAGTTTTATTTTTAAAAAAATTGCAAATGTTTTTTATTATTTGATATATTAAATTATTTAATCTTAGTTAAGATGAACAAAATAGTTATCTATAATTATATATTTATTCAATGATTTTTACCATGGACATGTATTTTTGAAATTCACAAAAACAAATTTACCATCATAATACTCATGTAACATTAATGTAAAAACATACATTGTAAATATAATAGACGAATTCGCACAGGCTGGACTGTTTACAAATATCTAGTAAGTATAGTTTGGCAAGATACTCCCTAAGAATTGTGTGCTATGCTTTAAATTGTGAGAACAAGTATATTTGTTCTTGACATAGACTGAACTGCGTACAAATTGTATAATATATACATGTGTTAGATACGATTGTTATAAGAAGAAATATTATATGACTATTGTAATATGATACTTGTCATAAATTGAGTCCAAAATTTGTCTAAATAATTCTTTTTACTCAGCCCATGTCATTATAAAAACCCCACCTCATAACTCATATTTAAATAGCGAGTAACATTAAGCCGTCACTAGACTCATCCCACTGCTTACTCAATTGCAATTCAAAATAGTTGTCCACATTCAAAATTTATTCCACATTAAGACACACACAATTGGCCCCAAAAATGGACATTGAAAAATGAATCCAACAAACAATCTTCCCTCATTAATGTCCACTCTCTCTAAGGACTAAGATAATGTATGTATTCTTTTTCCCAATGCATTCGCTAAAATCTCACATATATTTATAATGTTTATAATGTTGCATGCAAAATATATTATTTTTACTCTAATTTATTATTAAGGTGATAATTTTGAAAAGTATATCGAATGCTACTATATTTGGTGAAAAGTATATTAGTTAATAGGATCATATGAGTCAATATAATGATGACTATAATTAAAGTTAGTTAATCTTCATTGCACGTTAAAATATACAATCTTTTATAGTTTTAGATAGTATATATTTATTGAATATTTTAAACGTATATGTGTGAGTTGAGAGGAGTAGTCATTTTCCCTGAATTTACGATCTGAAGAATCTCTTGGAGACTTTTATTTGTCTCATTTAAGCTTTTCTCATTTTTTATTGTTTTTTATGCACTGCTTTTTCTGCTTTTGTTGCTTTGTTTTTGTCTCCTTTTTGTCTTTTTTGCTTTGTGTTTCAATTTCAAATATAATAATTGAGAGCCCTCTTCATAGGCAACCCCAAAAGCCTTCCATCCATAGATGAAGGTAAAATTATGTTTCTGTTTCGTAAATATGTCTTAAACTATTGTCGGGTTTTGAATTTCGATGATTTGACTTGTAAATTATAGAGTTTTTCGACTTTTTGTATGTGGTTATTGAAAAAAATAGCGTTTTTTATGTATTTCACTATAATTATGATATTTTGATTCAACTCAAAGTTACGTGTGTTAATTTTTACGATAAAAAATTAAACATATTTTTTGTTATGGAGGGAGTACATAATATGTGTAATATTGTGTATGATGCAAATATGCAATAGTTTGTGTCTGTTTATGATGTTATGTTAGTGTTGAAAATATGAGCATCTCAATAGTCTCACCTTTTTTGATTTAGCTCAAATTTGGACTTGATGCATAGAAAGTATTATTTGCCTTTGAGAATAAATAAATAAATTAATGAAAGAGTTCTCGTGAATCTTGTACTTTAGCTTGAATTTCTACTGCTTTCTGGATATGTCATTGCCTAGCATCGTGTGGTGTACGCTTTGCTCTGGGCATACTTTTTGCATAACTACTATTCGGGTTACCAGACGTGATGACCCAACATACAGTTAATTGGAGACGTCGTATTCATATAACCGAGACGTCATATTCATAGCAAGAGTTTTCTATCTCAGGCATTAATCTGCTCTTTCTTTATTGGATGGGTATGCAAAGTTGGTTACATTGAAATTATTGTTACTCATGTCATACATCAAGAGTGGTAAAGCAATTTACATGAATTTGTTTTTCTTTTTATCCAGGAAATCTCCGTACTCAGGACTACATGGTAACTAGGAAGCACAGAGGTTCGAATTCGCATTCTTACAACGATGAATTTGCTAAAAGAGATACTACGGTATGCCCGTTGACCCCTGAACTTGCTGATATTCAGTTGTTTTGATGAACGCTTAATTGGCTTATAGTTGCATTGTTATTTCAGTTTTGCTTTTTCCTTTTGTTTGAGTAAAGTGACCTTATTGTCTTTGAAGCATATGTTCAATACAGCAATAGGTTCATCGAAGTTCAGTACTGGTGAAACGTCGATGAGGAAGTTGCTTGCAGATGAAATGACGAAAGAAATGGAAGCTAAGAGAAGGTCCCCTAATGTTGTTGCTAGATTAATGGGCCTAGATGGTCTTCCATCACCACAATATGGTTATAGACAACAAAAAAGGTGGTTGAGCAATCATCAACAAAAGTCTCTGTCAAGAGTTGTTCAGAAGGATGATCATCTCTTTGTTGGACAATCAAGTAAGAGAAGCTCCTTAGATCAGAGAGAATTCAAGGATGTTTATGAAGATCTTGAGGCATCTCATGTTGCAACTCGCCGTAACCCAGCAAAACGGATTTCTAAACTGAAAAAACACGAGGTTCATAATTTAGAGCGGAAACTGTCGATTTCTAAACCTCATCACAGAGATGAACACCTAAATGCTTTGGCTGACTTCACTGGAAACGTTGGTGCTGCTAACTCAAATGATGAGTTGCTTCTGAAATTCTTGATGAAGCCAGATACTTCGTGTGTGAAGTGTGTGAATGATCTCCAAGGCAATCGTTCAAATTCCCAGCACAGCCATATAGCAATTCTGAAGCCGTTAAATTCTGAGAAATATGAGAACAGTGCTAAAGCCTGGAACTCGATGGGAGACTGTCCATGCAAAAAGGATGAAAGGTCTCACTCTCATCGACGTCGCAAGGATGGTCTTTTACTCAACCCACCCAATCATCAAAGTTCTGCCAAGTCATCTTCAATTAAGTCGTATGAGAATCATTTAAAACACAAGCTTCCAAAGCAAATTGTTGTTCTGAAGCCTAGGAAGTCAAGTGTTACCATGCCATCTGTTTTGTCACCTGACTTTTCCCATCCTTATGTAGCACATCATAGACATCCAAGTGCTCAAAATTTTGGAGCAGCTCCGCGGTCCGTTATTGCCTTATCAGAGTTTCAGGGGATATCCAAGCCTAAATGTAGAGAAGCTAGAGAAGTTGCTAAGAGAATTACAGGGCAGATAAAGGAGACTCTGGCATCATTTGATAGCAAGCCTAGCGGTTTAAAATATTTCAAAGAAAGAGGATATGCTGGTGACGAGAGTTCGAATGATGTCTATGATAGTGACTCTGATAGTATGTCAGACGTCATGGCACTGAAACCTGGAATAGTTCTTGGCCGTAATAACCAATCTAGAGGTTCAGATGAGTCATCAGTGAACAGGGAGGCAAAGGAAAGACTGACCAAAAGATGGAAATTGGCCAACATGTACCAATCTGGAGAAACCATTGCCAAGGCTAACACGCTAGGTGAGATGCTTGTATTACCAGAAGAAGGGAGGAGCCCTGTGCAAGTAGATGTATGCAATCGTGAGGATGACAGAAATGTTGGACTGGCTAGTAGTAATATAATGTGTGAGCTGGATGGACCTTTGGGTATCAGTAGTAAGGATGGATGGACAGAGAAGCAGTCGATGTCAAGAGCTACTGCTTCTCCTTTTGGTAGTAAGAATCAAAAGAGAAGTGGACAGAGGGCACGTCCCCGTGCTAGGCATGTGCTAACACAAGATACCATGGATCACTGCCAAAGTAGGATGATAGATGGAAACATAAGTTGTATTGAAGGATTGTCACCTACAGCTCTGAGATCTAGTGGTAAGGAACAACTTCCATATCAAGACAAGTATGTTGTCAATATTGAATCTACAACAGAAAGCACATGTACCTTGAGTAAAACCAAGGAGGAGTTGGAGTTGTCACAGGAACAGATTGCGGGTACTTCTGAGCCTGAATCTGTTGTAAGGTGGATTCCAGATTTGGCAGCTTCAGAACTTGATATTCGTGATAACGTTTTGTGTGAGCAGGAGGATTCAATCTTGCAGGTTTGAAATTTACGTATTCATTTTAAAATTTTTACTCGTAAATGTTTTTATGGTATACAACATCTGCAACTTTGTTCTCTTTCTAATTCATTTTGATTGTCCTTATATGCTGCCTCTTAAAATCATAATTCTATTTAGCATGAAATTCCATTATACAGCACTTCCCTGTAGTTTCATCAGACATCTTAGAACTTCTAGATAAATTCCTTTGCGGTTGAATACTGTTCTGCTCATTTACAATTCCTGTCTAGCATTAGTTAGTGGAGAAGAGATCAGTATATTAATTTATGAAGGATTCTGGGGTAGAATCTACTGTCTGTGTAGCATTAGTTAATTAAGGATTTTGGCAGCGCATTTACAAGTCTGGACATTTTGAAGATCAGTGTTGTAGCGAGTACATAGAAGCAAATATTTATTTCTTAGACAATACAAAGATATCACAGTGATGGGATAAACCCTTGATCAGCATACTTTTAGTCAAACCTGGTCTACGACAACTCTGTAAGATGTGGATTTGTTTTATATAATACTCCATACACGAGTTAATCAGTTAATGAGAGAGTAATGTGAAAGTTAAGTTAATGTATCAGCTTAGTCTGTGCTAAGCAACTCAACTTTATTTCTCTTTGTCTGGACACTGATGGAGAAATAGAGAGATAAAACTTGATGTTACACTTTAAACTTGACATAAAGTTTCTAGTAGGGTACAATGAAACATGATTGTTCACCATGATCAGTTAATCAGCTGATAATGGCCGTTTATTACGTTTAAAATGATAGTTAATCTATGATGTGGCAGGAAACTTCTTTAGTAATATCTGAAGAAGGCGCTTCTCTGGCACAGTGTCCTGTTCCTGAGCCAGAAACATCAGAAAGCTTCAGTGAGGTTGAGTACCTCAGTCCCATTTCAGTTTTGGAAACTACGTCTTCATCTTCTGACTGTGAAGGCTTTGGGGGTGTCTTTGATGGACTTCAAGGTACCAAGAATGAATTTTGAAATGATAATATCAGAACGATTAATGGACTTCGTCAGTGTATAGTTAGTCATGAGCCAGTTAAAGTTTGTTTATCTTTAGTCGTGCATGTCAGAATTGATGATATTATAAGACCAACTAGATGATTTACTTAAGAACTGAGAAAAAGATTTTCTTGGAAAATTACTCTATAACATCTTCCAATAACTAAAACTAAGCTTACCTGGGTTGAACGTACTACACTGACGATTTTCTTATATTTGTGTTATAAATGAAAACTGCCGTTAAATGATATATTTCTGCCTACTGCCATTTTATTTTAGCAATGTCAAACTTCATGGTATTCAGGTAATGCGATAAGTTCTTATTATGTGATAAGTTCTTATTATGTGTACGTGGACAGTCATTTGTATACAACTCTTATAGTTACATGTGGTAGTGATGAATTGAGTTGTGGCCTTCAGTCTTGTTATTCGTAGATTTCTATCACATGACCAAGTTAAGTATTCCATTGATATCCCCTTTTTGATTTATTGCTAGAACTTCGTAAGCAACTGCGACTTCTCAAGATGGATTCTACTGAAGTGTCTACTGCAACTACTAACAATGATGATTTTCTACCGCAAACTGAAGAGGATCACATGTTGAGTACTGAGAGATGGGAGGATCAGTACATAGTCGACCTCCTGTCATATAGTGGTCTTGAGAACAATCATCTTCTCACCTTCAATGCAGGATGGCAATCTTTACAGATCCCTGTCGGAGCATCTGTCTTCGATGCTCTTGAGAAGAAGTACAGCGCTGGTAAAGCTGAGAGAAGGTCAGAAAGAAAACTACTATTTGATCGCGTCAACTCAGTGCTACCAAAGATACTTCTTCAGGACATCGAGCCATGTCCTCCGGTGAATCCAACACCTGAAAGATTCGATTCAAATTGGCAGAACCATGGCCTCAAGGATGAACTTATGACATTACTAGCAAGTGAGGAAAAAGGAACAGAAGGGTTGACGCCAATGGAAATGCTCGATATAGAGACTGAATGGTCAAGTTACAGGGATGACATTTGCATGATAGGTAAAGATATTGAGAAAGTCTTGACAGATGAGCTAGTAATGGAGATTGCATCTCTATATAACTAGGTTTGATAACGATATATAGATGAACCACTGTGTTGTTTAATAGAGTATGAACTAGTCCTTCAAATGGTATTTGGTATAAATGTAGTTACTCTAGAAATGCATGATGCAGTCCTGAGGTACTTTTGCACCTCAGCATTGATTACCCTAAACATATAACTAATGAAGAATGATGGGATGTGCTAATAATAAGCTCAACTTACTCGAATCTCGTGTCAAGAAGCGGCCGCTATTCGCTGTCCTTGAATTTGTTATTAAAAATTATTTTTCATAATATATTTATTATAAGAAAATCCATATTGTAATTTAAAATTAATTCGAAGGCGAAGCAATGGTGTAGAAATTGAAAGCCTCAATAAAGAAATGATAGTATCAAATGAAAGTTTGATGCATTAAACAAACCGACCTTAGCTCAGTTGGTAGAGCGGAGGACTGTAGTGGTTACATAGACATCCTTAGGTCGCTGGTTCGAATCCGGCAGGTCGGAATTTCTTTTACTATCAATATTTCTCTTCCTTTTTGTCTACCAAATCAGACCGAGTAAAGCCATCAAGTAATAATCAAAGAAGATGAATTTCTATCCTTTTTAAATTTCATCCGAAAAAATTTAAATGACGTTCTCTTTAAATTATTTTGGTCTATAAAAACAACACATTTTCAGCCTAAATAGGAACGTGGCAAAGTTTGAAAATAGGAATAAGGTTGGAGGGATTTGAAAGAAATAGATCAATAAAAAAAATTCAATTACATTCATTATCAGTCTATAAAAAATACATTTTACAACTTATAACCTTTTATTACATAATATCGAAATAAGTCGGATATAACATGACGACTACGTGCAATGTACATTCCTTCTTACTAATTTACATATACGCACGTTAAAATATCTATGATTGGTCCATGGTGAAATTGGGCGTGAACAAATACAAGTAATTCGCATCCTGAAGTTCTTGGAAATAACAATTTGCTTAATTTGTGGGAACAAGACATTTGAGCTTTAACTTGTTTGCACAAATTAAATCAGTATATGACAATTATTTTATTTTTCTAATATGTGTCCTAACATGTAGAATTGAAAATAAAATATAACACCTACAAAGATATAGAGGGATTTCAAAAAATCTTTAGATATCAAATTTTATATTCAAATCTTTAATCTAATAATTTTTTTATTAACATCTTAACTCTAGGAAAAAGGTTGTTAGAAGTATTGTTGATATATATTATTACGTTGGAGCGATTTTAAAAAATCTTTAGATATCAAATTTTATATTCAAAATCTTTAATCTAATAATTCTTTTTATTAACATCTTAACTCTTAGGAAAAAGGTTGTTAGAAGTATTGTTGATATATATTATTACGTTGGGGATATTATCAAAATAATTTAATGTAATTATAGTAAGAATATTTTTTGATATTATATATTTATATTGAAATGAATTGGCAATTTTCTGAAGATATGAAGATATATAATTATTTGTATATTTATTATAGTAATAAATCAAGTATTTTTTTTATTTGTAAATTAGCGATGAGGTGAGTTTCGAACCCATGACCTTTTGATCATAAGTAAGAGCACTTTCCACTAGGCTATTCGATTGACTCTAATTTATATTATTAAATCTGTTATGGAAATATAGTTGTCTTGGAGACCAAGAATAACAAAAAAGGAGACATTAATGATGATTGATTCTGGTTATTATTATCTTTTTTGATGTATTAGAAATCTATAAATAAATCTTCGTTATATTATATTCTACACACAACTAAAATCAACTATTAGTAGTATTGGCATACATTATCATCACAACATAGTGTACGTAGATTCACAAAATTACTTTTATAAATCTTGAATTCAAGAATGATGAAGAATATGAAAATTTTGCTTTTAGCGACTATTATGAGCTTAATGATAATTTTTGTGGCGGCTAAAGGAGGCGGCATGAGAGGTGGTTTACGAGGAGGTTATGGTGGCGGAGGTTATTATCACTCATCATCAAGCAACATCGTTGTTATATCATATTTTGTTAGGTATTTTATTTCGTGTATTTTAGTTTTCGCCATGTATTAATTAGGCATGAATTTTTGTATTTCCGTTTGACATAGTACAGTAATCATTTATGAAATAATTACTATATAATATAGATACATACATAAGTATTTGTGACAAAATTTTATTATACTTGAGAAAATTACCTCAACGGAGTCTTGAAGTTATTGTTTCAATTTTCCTCAACAAAAGTTGTTATCAACCAGATTATCCAATCAAACCATACTATCCCAATCAAAAAAATATGCACGGGAGTTTTAGCGTGAATTGTGAATACTCGAAATATTTATCCAACAAATTAACTCGTATATTGGAAGATCAATCGGTCAAACGGACATATTGATCATAAGCCCAACAAATTAACTCGTATATTGGAAAATCAACCGGTCAAACAGGCTTATTTACCATAAGCCCAACAAATTAACTCGCATATTAGAAGATCAATCGGTCACACAAATAGAATTTTTTTTTTGTAAGGTATTCACCTCCTTGATAAGTCCTTCAATTCTATGGAGTCTCATTTTCTCTAAAAAAACACTTTCTCTAAACTCGCATAATTTACATCCAGTATTGTCATAATACACGACCAAAAGTCCCCTTGCAATCCTAGGTAATCCCCAAGTGAAACAAGAGGCAGAACATCATACAGCCTCAGGCTGGTTCGCTATACCCGTCAACATCATGTCGAATAATACAAGTAAAGACTATGCTATAGCTGTAATGTAAGCTGCCAAAAAGAATGACTGTATGATCTTACATTCTCACGGTACAAGAAGACACGAATTACAAAAAAGCATTGACCCTTACTGATTTCCATTGTATTTATTTGTTCCCTTTGCCTTCGTCCTCGTTCAAAATACGATTTCTAAAATCATTGACCATCCGAGGAAGCCCTTCCTTAAGGGGTACTTTCGGCTCCCAGTTTAGAAGCTCCTTAGCTTTACTGATATCTGGTTTCCTCATGTGAGGGTCATCTGCAGTATTAGGTCTGAACTCGATGGCTGCACTTGAATCAATTACTTCTTTGACGACCTGATAATGAAGAGAGCACCACCAACATATTTCAAATGAATTACATTCAAGAAATGGTCTCAATAGATAGTAAATTATCATACTGGCAAGGACATACTTCGGCTAGTTCTAACATGGTAAATTCTCCTGGGTTTCCCAAGTTGAAAGGCCCAACATGCTCACTTTCCATTAAAGCCACCAATCCATCAACCTGAAAAGATCACACATGGTACTTCATCTACCTGACTATTTTGTAAGTTGTAACATTGGTGTTAATGATGATTTCGATATAAAAGGATATTTTATGCAACATTCAAAAAACATTGCCCATTGATTTGGAAATCAGAGCTGTAACAACGACAACTAGTTTCCACATGAACAGAAGTCTGGGGTAACTGCTCAAATATATTACAAGCTCACGAATGTGCAGAGTACTGGCATATGAATTATGCACGAGCTGCAGAGCTTCATATATGAGGTTAGACAAAGAAGTAAGATGGGTGCACATGCATACCAGATCAGCAACATATTGAAAGCTTCGTGTTTGCTTCCCATCCCCATATACTGTCAATGGTTGCTTTCTGATGGCCTGCTCATCAAAAGAAGGAGAGCATTTCAACAATTTCCATAGCTCAGTTAAGGTTGTAGAGTATCAATTGTCGAGGGCAAACCTGAGCAACAAAGTTGCTGACCACACGTCCATCGTCAAGGCACATACGAGGCCCATATGTATTGAAAATACGTGCAATTCGAACCTGTACAACAAGTGTAATAAACAAACATGCAAATAATATAAGAAACCTTGATGGTTCTATCAGTCACAAGCCTTCAAATTTCTGCTTGTATAATCTAACAAAGACTATATCCTATGGAAAAGCCGGCTTTCTACTAAATGAATTATGTATATCAGAGTCCAGTAAAAGAAGCTAGCCCCCATTCATGGGTCCCATACTAGTAAAACCCTTAAGCTCAGCAAGGATCAACACAGATAATTATAAATCATTCAGGCAAAGTTTCGTTTGAAAACAAATATCAGAGTATCAGCTCACAGAAGTGTTAACATGCAGTGATACCCACTCTAGGATGACATGTTAAGAAGAATTGTTAATGACACTGTTCCCTTCTAGAAGCTTGATTATCTTGTCTAACTTACAAGTTACACCAATGATACTTCCAGAACGAGTCCAGCCAAGATACACCATAATATTAGAATGATGAGCAACTACCACTAAGTCCGGATTTTAATTTCGGTACATAGTCTTGGTCTACTACCAACATATTCAACTGTTTCTACTTTCCAGTTAATTTCTTAAACATTAAAGAATAAGCACTTCTATCATGCCTGAAAACTAAAATGACTTCAACTAATGACTACAAAAAATAATGAAGCAACCGATTCTGATGAAGCCTTGCTGTAAATTAAAGCAGGTAGAAAATTGTTTACCTCCACATCTGCCCCACGATGATAATCCATAGCTAATGTTTCAGCAGTGCGCTTACCCTCATCATAGCAGCTCCTTTCACCTTCAACAATTTCAAATAGCATCAGATTACATCTTAACTGAACTGTTCAGCTTATTTGATGAAACCAACCAACAGCTAATGTATCAGGACTTTTTTACAGCTCACCTATTGGATTCACGTTGCCCCAATATGTCTCCTTCTGTGGATGCTCAAGTGGATCACCATACACTTCACTTGTACTTGTGAGCAAAAATCTTGCACCAATTCTCTTGGCAAGGCCTAACATGTTTAATGTACCCATGACATTTGTCTTGTGAAATAGTGGTCAAGGATCTCAAATCGCAAACAAACCCTTATCAATGAATCACCATCTCTTCGCCATATGAACAATATTATAACAAATCACACAGATAATCCACACATCAAGTACATTACAGATATGATATATTCACAAGATCATTGTCGATCACTTGAGTGACGCACAGTTACATACATAAAGCACACTTAATGCCTCTGAAGAGGCTCCCGCCTAAGCGGGATAAGGGGAGTCGGGTATACAGCCTTACCCCTTCAATAATAATAGAATGAGTTTCCGAATTGCCCCAAGAGTGATGTGCAAACACTATCTACTACTTCAAAATAGATAAGAAGCGTATTTAGTGCAATGAATTACTTAAACGAACCATAATTGAGACCAAATCGACTAAACCAATACAGATCAAAAGGATATGATAGTTTTGATGGGATTATACTTGTAATGCACAGGAGAAGCAGGGCAAGCCAAATGGTAGATCTGATCAACCTCCAACAAAATAGGCTCAACAACATCATGCCTGATAAGCTCAAACCTCGGATTCCCAAAATGATGCACAACATTTTCCTTCCTACCAGTAAAAAAGTTATCAATAACAATCACATGATCACCTCTAGCAATCAGCTTATCAACCAAATGACTACCCACAAAACCAGACCCACCAGTCACAACAATCCTCTTCCCCCCTCTCTTAATCCCCACAGGAATCCTACCACTCACCCCCCTCTTAACAAAATCTTTATTAATATAATTATCACTCCCAACAACAGATTCTTGATCAATTTTAGCAATATAGGTATGTTGGTATCCATGAATTTCATTAAAGTTCGGATCTTTGGAAAAAAAATGTAAATTCGGTTGAATAATGAAAAAGGTTGAGCCTATAAAAATGCCAATAAGGATGAAAAGAAGCCTTTGCTCTTTGAGGAGATAGTTAATGGATCTTGGGAGGGATCTAGTGTGTTTGAGGGTTTTGGGTATGTAATTTGATGCTTCAGAAACTGGAAAGTCTTCATCTTTTCTGTGATTTGTGCCAGATTGCTTGTGTAATTGCTTCATTATCGAGCTTTTTGCTTGATTCTTGAATGGTTTCTTTTCCGACAATTAGCTTCAGATTTAACAACAACTGTACAACTCTACTCACAAATTTGAAGATATTATTGAAAATTTGTGTGGAAGAGAGTGGTATTTTGGACAAGCGAAGACATGAGCTAGATATTAATCATCTGCTTTGTTATCGAAAATTGAGTTGAAAACTTTTTACTGGTAATTGACTTTGAGACCATCTCCGACAGCAGAATAAATATTCTATTTATAATTATAACTATTAAAATGTGTTTAAACACAAATAATACTCCCTCCGTCCCTAAAAGATTGTCACATTTTGACTTTTGGTGGTCAATAAAACACAATTTAAAACATAAATATCTATTATTATACATATGACAAAATTATAAAAAGTTAATATTTCAAAAATAAGTATTGAGACGAATCTAACAAGGTATCACAAGACTATATTATTTTTTATCGTTTAATGGAAATTCATGATCAAATTTTGTAATGTTTGACTAACAAAAGTCAAAATGTGACAATCTTTTGGGGACGGAGGGAGTATATATTTAAAGACATACAAAATACTACTTACTTATAATTTAAAAATAATACGGAACAACACACGATTTTATTAATTAAAATAAAGAGCAAATGGCTTCATCGATCACTCACATTTGTTAAAAAATATTAGTCGATCACCCTAGTATGATTTTGTATACTTTCAATCACTCATGTTGGGTATTATGTGTACTTTTGGTCACTCACACGTTTTTTGGTACAACTCTTAATTTTTTAAAATTTTAACATATTTGTAAGGGTGTTTTAGCCATTTTCCCATAATTTTTTAACTTACATCAACTAACTTTCATTAACTTCCATTGCACTTTACATTTCCATGACAAAATTATGAGAGAAAGACTAAAATATCCTTATCAAAATGTTAAAAATTTTGAAAAATCAAGAGTTGTAGCAAAAAAATGTGTGAGTGACCAAAAGTATACATAATACCTAACATGAATGATCGAAAATATACAAAGTCATACTAGTATGATCGACTAATGTTTTTTAACAAACGTGAGTGATCGATGAAGCCATTTGCTCTAAAATAAAAAATCAAACATACACAAATTATTGAAAATGTAAATTCATATTATGTAAAATAATGCATGTCAAAATTATTTTTATATAATGAATTTTCAAGTTACACGTTACGCTTTTGAGGTCGGTTGGGAAAGTTCTAATTTCGAGAGAAATTATAGTTTTGTGAAGGATCCATGAGTAAATTAAGGAAAGATATCAAAGAGCAAAAATGTTAAACAAAGACATTTAATACTACTAAACAGATTTATAATAAAACTTAAAATTTCAAAAAAAAGTTGGTGTCCAAATGAAATGTAATTGAATATTTATAGAGTTTGAAAAATAAAAAATATTGACGAAGAGAAAAATAAAAAATAATACTACATTATTATTACAAAGCCATTTAAATTAAAAGGGATTCGAAATCCCAAATAAGTTTTTCTATGTTATTCACATTTGCTATAATTTTCTTAAAATACAATTTTATCGTCGATTTTTTGATATTTCATTTATGTTCTTTAGATATTCCCTATTGTTCAGTTTAAATTTAAATAGTAAATATTTTCCATATTTTAATAAAGACTTAGGATGAAATTAATTTTTAAAAAGTATAAATAGTATATTAAATATAGATGTCAAAGGAAAGATTATTTTAAATTAAAGTTATATATGATAAAAAAATATTAATTTATTTAATCTTTTATTATTTATATAAATGACAAAAGAAAAAAAATGGTAGAAAAGAAACAACTAAAAAATAAGGAGAGTATAAATTTAGGGGATGAACAAATTATGCAAATATATTTAAAGAGTTATTATAGGGAACCGAAAAAAATAACATTTTAAACATATTTTTTATAATTTCAACCTATATTATAAAAAAATGAAGTTGATGTAAATGTTCTAAACAATATTATCGCCTCATCAATACCCATCTACATACACATGTGACTAACCATAATTTTGACTTAATTTATTATGAATTTCAATTTGTTCACATTTTCAGTTTGCACATATTTTAGTTATACTTTCTTTTTTTTGTTAATTAGCGATAGATGTGAATTTCGAACCAGGACATTTTGGTCACTAGTAAGAACATTTTCCATTAGGTTATGCGATTAACTCGCATATTTTAATTATATTGAATACCTATTTGGCTTATTCATTTTCTTCAGAATAATGGCTTAATCTTGTCATAGAAAATGATGTCCATTCAATTGATTGACTATGTGAGTTATTTATGACTTGCATTGTTTAGAAACTTACTTTGGTTATGTAAATGTCACAAAACTTCATCACCCACTCCAAACACATAAACATTAAGTGATAGAAATGTACTTCGGATTGATTAATGACAAAAGCTAACGAGACGTACTTATTACGGAAACGCGAACCATATTCATCACCTCGTCCAATAACAATAACATCATGTGACATAAATTTACTTTGGAAGAGTAAGGTTATAGGTGGATCAATCAAAGCACCATTACATAGCTCATGAAATAAGGCTTGAACAATTATATGTCATAGTTCTATCAATTTATCATAGAAAGTTATGGTCCTATTAAGATTTGTTCTCCTAAGATTTCTCTAAGCATTATTATGTTATTTATACAAAATTTAAGAATCAAATTGTTAACATTAGGAGAAATTTTAAGACAAAAATTCTTAAGAGAACCGTAACCAATCCGCAATTTATCATCTAAATAAAGTTGCCTTGTTCAAGACGATTATCCGATTAGATTCACAAATAACGATTTGTCTCCCTAAAATTTAGTGAAGCAAGATAAAACGGTTCCTTAAGTTATACACACAAAATACACTTATTTACTTTTATATTACCTATATCTTTATATTTTAAATTTTTAAACACTTTCTTATTTATAGTGAAAGGCTAATTTTTAAACATTTTCTTTTTAACATTTTCCTCAAAACTAATAATATTCCAAATATAATTTTTGGATATTCACACAAAGTACATTTTATTCATTTCAAAGTCAAAAGTGTAAGGCTAATTTGTGAGGTCGATATTGTGTCATACAACGGGAACTCTCACTGTTCTATTAGTAAGAATGCACCACAAATACATAATTTATACTACCTCCATCCCTAAATGATTGTCACATTTTGACTTTTCATGGTCAACAAAACAAGAATTAAACCGTAAATATCTCTTATTCTACATGCGAAAAAATTATAAAAATTTAATATTTCAAAAATATATATTGAGGCGAATCTAACAAAATCCCACAAGACTATATTATTTCTTATCATTTGATGAGCATTTATGATCAAATTTTGTAATGTTTGACCATCAAAAGTCAAAATGTGACAATCTTTTAGGGACGGAGGGAGTATTTTTTAACATGATTATGATCTGCTTGGATGCACATCAAACCCCAACATGACTTGAAGTTTTTAAAGAAATGGCGTTTCAGTTTTCATATTAAATTTTGATTTGGTTGCTAGCTATTAATATATTTGAGTGATTCGCATGTTACTTAAATAACAATATAGAATAACTAATATAATTTACAAGATGCACAATACGCTTGATGATATGATTTGGATAACATATCGCATTATAAATACATAGCAAATAAATTTTAAGATTTATAATTTTTTTATTGTAAATTAGCGATAGATGAGTATCGAACCCAAGACATTCTAGTCACTAACAAGAGCATTTTAATATTTATAATATTGATAGTAATAATGTATTGTTTGTACAACATCATCATAATATATTAAGGATTACGGCAAAACATATCATTTAAGCGAAATAAGAGATAATGTAATATAATATGATACAAAATTATGATTAGAGAAAAATATGTCTATATTTCTCTTTTAGATATTAACGTTAAAGTAGAACTTGAACTCAAAGGACTTCATTTATTGTACTAATTAATGCTAAGTCCTTTGATACATTAGTTTTTCTGTAGTTTAATATTAATATCAATCCTGAAGACGTTATTGCTATAACATTAAAGGCTATATCTTGTATATATATGTTCACGTATCTAGACATTGAAAACAGAAGATAAAATCTTGTAAAATATCTTTCGCATTGTCAGTTGGATTAAACCATTGACATGCAATATAAGTAAAGTGGATTTTTAACTACTACATTACTCCATTTGAAATGGCACGAATAAGTAGGGTATCAAGTCGGGTTTTTCCTTTTGTTTTTGTGGTAGTATTGTGCGTTCTAAGTCATTATGCAATTGGCCAAGACTTGAAAAATGAAGGAATTTCTAAACACAATAGTAGGATGCTACTTTGGAAATCAAAAGATGCAAAAAATGTTGACGAAACATCACCATCAAGCCCAGAAACATCAAATGATAGAGACTTACTTTGGTTATGGAAATCCCAACAATCTTCATCATCTAGCCCAACAACGCTAACATCAGGTGATAGAAACTTACTTTGGTTGTGGAAATCCGAACAATCTTCATCACCCAGCCCAACAACACAATCATCAAGTGATAGAAACTTGCTTTGGTTGTGGAAATCCCAGCAAGCTTCATCACCCAGCCCAACAACACTATCATCAAGTGATAGAAACTTGCTTTGGTTGTGGAAATCCCAACAATCTTCATCACCTAGCCCAACAACGCTAACATCAAGTGATAGAAACTTACTTTGGTTGTGGAAATCCGAACAATCTTCATCACCCAGCCCAACAACACTATCATCAAGTGATAGAAACTTGCTTTGGTTGTGGAAATCCCAGCAAGCTTCATCACCCAGCCCAACATCACTATCATCAAGTGATAGAAACTTGCTTTGGTTGTGGAAATCCCAACAATCCCCATCACCTAGCCCAACAATACTATCATCGAATGATAGAAACTTGCTTTGGTTGTGGAAATCTCAACAAGCTTTATCACCCAGTCCAAGCACGCAAACATTAAGTGACAGAAATACACTTTGGATTGATGGAACAGTAGCATCTGCTCATCCTAGGAACCCAAAAGCTAATGAGAGAAATTTACTTTGGTTGTGGAAATCCCAACAAGCTTCATCACCCAGCCCAACAACACTATCGTCAAATGATAGAAACTTACTTTGGTTGTGGAAATCTCAACAAGCTTCATCACCAAGTCCAAACACGCAAACATTAAGTGACAGAAATACACTTTGGATTGATGGAACAGTAGCATCTTCTCATCCTAGGAACCCAAAAGCTAATGAGAGAAACTTACTTTGGTTGTGGAAATCCCAACAAGCTTCATCACCCAGCCCAACAACACTATCGTCAAATGATAGAAACTTACTTTGGTTGTGGAAATCTCAACAATCTTCATCACCCAGTCCAACATCATTATCATCAAATGATAGAAATTTACTTTGGTTGTGGAAATCCCAGCAAGCTTCATCACCTAGCCCAACAACACTAACATCAGGTGACCGAAATTTACTTTGGAAACGCAAGGTTATAGGTGCACCAATCGAAGCACCAATAACTAGCTCAGGAAATAAGGCTTGAAAATAATATGTTTAGTTTGGGTAATTATATGTCATAGTTGTATCTATTTATCATCTAAATAAAGTTAATTTGTTCAAGACGATTATTCGATTAGATTCACAAATAACTATTTCTCTCCCTAAAATTTAATGAAGCAAGATAAAACGATTCCTGAAAGCTATACGCACAAATATACATTTATTTACTTATATATTAATTATATCTTTATATTTTAAAATTTTAAACATTTTCTTATTTACGAGTAAAGCGTTATTTTTCTCAAGTTAGCCAAATGTTAGACAGTATACATTACATATTCACGTAAAAAATCTTTGAGTTCTCATTTATTGCATATAAAAATGGACACATTGTCACTCTCTTTATTACCTTCAGTACGTAGATTTATGGATTATAATTTAAATATTAACTATTGTTCAAATTATTTTATCTCATATAGAATAATGATAGATTTATATCATTTTGCATATATATATATATATATATTTGTTTGTGATGTAATCTTATTTTGTTTGAAGTTTAGTCATATATCACAAACAAATCACAAATTGTTCGTGTCTCACAAAAAATGTAACCCAAATGGTTTCAGACGATTCATTAAATAAATACTATGCTAATTTTTAAAATATAATTTTTAAGAAATTAATAATACTAAAATTGTTATCATAATTGACGAGACATATACTATCATATTAACATACAAACACATATTGAAAATAAAGTAGATTGAACTCCTTGTTGTAATTTTACTAAAATATTCATTATAATGAAAATTTTTATTACAAAATTAAAATATGGAAGAGGTGTGTATCATTACCATAGTTTATCGTCATAACACTCTATTCATTGATCACATAACATTTTGGACTAAGAAGACATAATATATGATTATATGATGTTTAACCAGCATAGTGCATGGTAATTTTATATATAATTTTGAGCATGAATATAGTGTTCGATCAGCTGCCAAATCAAGTAAGTGATTACTGATTTGACGTAGTTTGATATATCTTATGGCCATTTTATTCAATGTCATGACGTGTACAAACCTATTTTAACAAGTTCCATCTACAAAGAATCACGTCTACTAGAAGAAAAAAATTGAAACTATTAGCAAAGATTGGAAAAATATTTTGGATTTTCACGCAAGGTACAATTCATACATTTTGAAGTCAATAGCTACTTAAAAAGACTCTTGCCAGTGACCAAGGGGTCATAAATTCAAAACTCATCTTCATCGTTAATTATTAAAAAAAGTGTATTTGCGATGTCGACACTACTGTGTCATACAATGGGCCCTCCCGTTGTTCTATTAGTAAGAATGGGAAATTTATTATATACCGGAGGCTTCTTTTCCGGTATCATACCGGACTATAAATCTGGACCCTAGAATAACAATGAACAGCTGAGATTGAGATTTAATCTAATTCATATTTAACCACAATTAGTAATAAACTTGAAAAATCTCAATTAAAACATATAACTTTTTTATATATTTTACACGAAATATCATTTGATGTATATACAAACCGTTGAGATCGTAATTTAAAAAGTCAACCATCGAAATTTTAAAATGGACACAATTTTTGGGACAATTACCTTAACACCAATCTGCAATTCATCTACATCCTTGAATTTCTTAGTCGAAACTGAGGAAAAAAACACATTAATTGAAAAATAATCGATTTGAAGCTTTGATAATTGGTGAAAATTAGGGAATTAACTAGATTAAAACCGACAAGCACAAAGATTGAAATTAAAAACTGAATCTAAAAAGACTTGAAAATTAATAAATAGAGAAAAAATAAAACCTTGAGAGTTGCGTGTTGGTGGTGACTTTGTGGAGATAAATGAGATGGAGGTGATATGATGAGTTCAGTGGGCTGGACGATCGAGATTGGTGTTGTCTAACGGTGGCGGAGAAGTGAAGAAAATTGTGAAGAAGAGATAGTGAGTTAACTGTGGTTAAATCTGAATTAGATTAAATCTCAATCTCAGCCGTTCATTGTTATTCAAAGGTCCAGATTTGTAGTCCTGTATGGTACCGGAAAAGAGGCCTCCGGTATATAATAAATTTCCAAAGAATGCATCACCTATAAATAATTTATATTTTTCACGAATTTTCATCTGTTTGGATGTGCTTCAAGCACCAAGATGACTTGAAGTTTTTCGAAGAAATGTCTTTATTATTCAAGCTTTTCAGATTAGATTTTGATTTGGTTATAGTTTTATTAATATATTTGAGTGATTCGCATATTACTTAAATAACAATATAGAATAACTAATATATTTTACTGGATACAACAATACGCTTGATGATATGATTTGTATAACATATCGTTTGATAAATAAAGACATTCATAACATTGATAGTAAAAATGTATTGTTCGTATAACATTATAATACATTAAAAGTTACCGCAAAACATATCATTTAAGCGAAATAAGAGAAATGTAATATAATAAGATACAAAATTATGATTAGAGAAAAATATGTCTGTATTTCTCTTTTAGATATTACCGTTAAAGTAGAACTTGTACTCGAACGACTTCATTTATTGTACTAATTAATGCTAAGTTCATTGATACATTAGTTTTTCTGTAGTTTGATATTAATATCACTTACGAAGCCGTTATTACTATAACATTAAAGACTATATCATGTATATATATATATATATATATATATATATATATATATATATGTTCACGTATCTAGACATTGAAAACAGAAGATAAAAGCACCTAGTCCAACAACACTAAAATCAGGTGACCGAAATTTACTTTGGAAGCACAAGGTTATAAGTGGACCAATCGAAGCACCAATAACTAGCTCAGGAAATAAGGCTTGAAAATAATATGTGTAGTTTGGGTAATTATATGTCATAGTTGTATTAAATTATCATCTAAACAAAGTTGATTTGTTCAAGACTATTATTTGATTAAATTTACAAATAACTATTTGTCTCCCTAAAATTTAATGAAGCGAGATAAAACAATTCATTAAAGCTATACGCACAAAATACATTTACTTTGATATTAAAAATATTTTAAGTTTAGTAATAGGCAAAATCTACTGAGAATACATGCCAAATTTTACCATTGATTGATGAGTAAGAAAATTGTAATGTGATCCAATTGTCAAAATTTTCATAGAAATACTCACATAATACACTTCTTCAAAGTCTAAATGAATATTGCGATTTATTCGTATCTTTTGAGTAAAAGAAAAATGGAATATTACGATTTGGACTAAAATATATTCTCCAATATTCTGTATTATATGGATCAGTTATACTCCTTCCGTGCCTAAAAAATTGTCACATTTTGACTTTTGGTGGTCAATAAAAAATATAATTTAAAATATAAATATCTATTATTCTACATACCACATAGGAGGACTACTGAAAAGTTAATGACTTTATATAGTGGGTCCATTAGGCATTAAGTAAACTAATACTCTTAGTATGCCTAGACATTAGACTGGAAGCTTAGGCATACTAAGAGTATTAGTTTACTTAATGCCTAATGGACCCACTATATAAAGTGATTAACTTTTCAGTAGTCCTCCTATGTGGTACGCAATTTAATTTTGCATTCACTAATTCCAACAATCCCCCACATGAATCACAATTAAACTCGGGTTAGTTTTAAAATAGTTTTGGTAATAGCTGCAACGATCAACACCTGCATAAGATAGGTAGGCCAGGATCCTTGAACCTTCCCCTGTGTCGGCATGTTCCGTGTAAACCAAAGTCTGATAGACGCGATGTCCTTGAATCATCCTTTATGAACAAAAAAATATCTAGTATTAGATCGAATAGTTATGTATCATCTTCATTTTCATTGGACAAAAAGATATCTAGTTAGTTGTCCTCTTAATTCTTTTATTGTTGTAAAGTGTAAGAATGATGATGAGTTTTATTAAGATAAATAATAAAATCAATTTCCACCACAATCTATACAAGTCATATTTTTTCTTAGTAAATTATTATCAATCAATTAACAATATGGCTTTAATTAATTATTATTCTGTATTTTCAGTGTTTTTTAATATTGCACTTAAACACAACTCATTCCCTATTTGTAAATATCAAGAGTGTTTTTACGACAAGAAGAAAAAGTTAACTCAAAAGTAATTTGTCTTTTAAAATAGAGTTAATGAGTTTTTCACTTGAGTCTTGATGGGCTATTTATTATTTTGAAAACAGTTTTATAGTATTATGGAGTGGAGTTACTAATATATAGTGTGAGAATTATTGATCTTTGATTTTCATCTACTGATATTTTTCCAATTTTAAGTGCAAAAATAAAAGATTTTAACCTCAACCAAAACTCGTACCTTACTACTGATATTCACATAGTAGGGCAAATGACACCGGATATCACTAACGTTTGATTTATTTACCACATTTATTATTGATGTTCACTTTTGTGCCAAAGACATCACTCATGTTCCAATACCCGTCTACTTTTCGCCAATTTTGATGAAATCGCATTTTTAAGCAAAAAAGTTCGAAGGGTAATTTAGTCACAACACTTAAAATTATTAGTAACTACTTCTAGATATTGCATTTACCCCCCTAATTGGCCATCAATTGAAGCTTTTGAGAAACGGCACATGTTCAATTTTCGAAAAGCCCCAAAATTTAACAAGTACAATCTTGAAAAGATGCAATTTTAAAAACGTAAAAGGTATAATTTTAAGTGGCGTGACTAAATTGCCCTTCTAATTTTTGTGTTTAAAATTGCAAAATTGACGAAACGTAGACGGGGTGGGTAGTATTGGAACATGAGTGATGTCTTTGGCACGAAAGTGAACGTCAGTGATAAATGTGGTAAATAAATCAAACGTTAGTGATGTCCGGTGCCATTTGCCCCACATAATATGTTTACTCCTCAAATTTATATTCTTCCTATTCGGAAATTATTTTATTTTCTCCTGTTTTTTCTCTTTTGTCATTTATATAAAAAATAAATAGAAAATAATTAAATATTTTTATCATATATTAATATAAATTAAAAATATATGTCAATCAACATCCATATATAATATATAATTTTTATGCTTTTTAAAATTTAGTTTTATCCTAATTGTTTATATACGAATGTGAAATATCTATCTTTAAATTTGATACTAATAATAAGAAAGCTGCTAAAATATCTATATAAAAAGTAAACCCCACAAATAAATAAATAAAAATGATGATTGAAAGTATATTTTAAGAAAAATTTGAAAAGCCTCTTATACCGTCTAATAGACTTTATATCCCTGAATGATACGAATATGTTTTCAATTTGGAAATAGCAGTCTAATTACTCCCTATATCTCTAAATTATAGGAATATTTTTTCAATTTAAAAATCGTTATTGAGTTCTCAATTTGTCTAATTTGTGAGAGAGGTCAACAGAGGAAAAACTATTGGTAAAAACATAAGAGTACTAAAATTTGAGTTTTTTCTTCTAACCTAACTTAAGACGGGTTAGTAAAACCTAACTTCATATATGGACCGTTGGATCAAGATTAAATAGGTAGTTACGTTTTATGCTATTTTTATGGGTGCTTTGATGGACAATTTTTCCTTTTGATTAGTAAAACCTAACTCTATATATAGTTAGGCTCTAAGTATTTCTCCTAAAATTTCTTAAAACGAATGAACTGTCGAACCTTCCTTTTACAAGGACCCGCAACGTATAAGTATATTTTAAGACGATGTTGTATACTGCAAACCATGTTAATCATGTAACCCACATATATGTTGTTACAAGTTTACCTATTTCACCAACTTGATCATCTTTACGCGTTATTGTCAAATCTTCCTATCATTTACACCATCTCACCCCTCCTCTAAAATGATGAAGTTACCTTCCCCTCCTCACTCTCGTTCAATTATATCATATATTACTATATATAATGTCTAAAGTTTAAAAGATATTTTGTTTTAAGCATTTATTGTTGTTTTAGTATAAAACATTTATGAAATTTATTGTGTCATCAATTTTATTAAGTCAACAAATATCAACTAAAAAAATATTAATAAACAAGTAAAATGAAAGTAATTAACAAGAAAAATAATCACCATAACAAGAAAAATAATAATCAATTTAATTAACAAAAAAATAATCACCATTTTGGAAACTATTTTTGTTTTCTAGTTGTCGTTTCAACAACTTTCACTAAAAGTCAAAGGAAAAAGTTGGCATAAAATACATTGAAAATATAAAATGACAATTAGTTTGAAATGATATCAATAATTGATTGATAACTTAAATGGACAAAGTAATTAAAAATATACATTTAAGATATATAACTACAATTTTATTTATGCCAAAATAGTAATAGATTTGATATATAAAAACAACTTAAACTCCTTAATCTCAAATTATTTGTCTCGTCTGGCGTTGGAATGTCATCGAGACACGACTTAAAACTTAAATATTTCCAATTCTACACATGTAAAAATTACAAAAAAAATTGACATTTCAAAGATATACATTCAAATAAATCTAACAATATTTCATATGACTATATTATCTTTTATCTGCTAATGAGAATTCATGGTCAAATTGTTTTGAAGAATGGAGTGAGTATTCAAAATACATTAAACACTATATATACCCATTTTATGAGTGAAATGACTATTTTGGCCTTGTGTAAACTTACCCAAACATCACACTTACAAATAGGGGACAAGATGGCCATTTCGCTCATAAAAAAAACACTATTTGGGTGTGTGTAAACGACTCAGTAAAAAACTTGTGATCTTGGCCTAGTGGTTAGCGACCAACCTCCACAGTTGGAGGTCTTGGGTTTGAGTCATGACAAAACATCATAATAAAAATCGATGTCTCTGCCTCCGTTGTAGTGTAGATGTCCCCCTTCCCAATAGTGTCTTCGTTGTATTGTAGATTTCCCCCTTCCCAATAGTGTATTATTTAGTTATTTACATTCAACATGATATTAAAATTTAATTTTCTCTATTTTATAAGGGTATTTTAGTAATTTTGTTGTAGTACTATATACTCATTGCCACCTCCGCCAATTCATTGCCACCTCCGCCAATTCCAAATCACGAATCATAAACACTTCTCCACCAGGGGTAAATCAGTCACATAAACATCACTTCAAGTATTCAAATCCCACAAACCCAACATTTCTCCTTTCCTCCCTCTCCATCCCAGATCCACACTCCCATCGAAAATGACGAAACTACCCTTCCTCCTCCTCCTCCTCCTCTTCCTCCACCACACTGCCGCTGAGATCAAAACCCTAACGATCACCTCCGACCCGCGGCCCCTGATCCTCTTCGAGCGGTTCGGGTTCACTCACACGGGGCATGCCACCATCTCCGTCTCCGGCGTCTCCGTCATTTCCACCCTGGCCACACCGGAACCCTCCAACCTCGGTTTCTTCCTCCTCAACCAAGAGTCTCTTATCCAACTCCTCATCGAACTCCAACAAAACCCCCAAACTTGTGTCCTCCAATCGAAAGTCATCAACCTCCTCTTCACCTTCACCCAAATCTCCCCACCTCCTAGTGCCTCCTTCAATTACTCTTACCCGGTCCATTCACCGAATGAATATTCGTTGTTTTTTGCCAATTGTGCCCCTGAATCGAAGGTTTCGATGAACGTGAGGACGGAATTGTTTAATTTTGATGAAGGTAGTTCAGGAAATAAGGATTATTTGTCGGCCGGGTTAACTCAGCTTCCGACATTGTATTTTGTGTTTTCTGTTGTTTATTTTGTGTTTTTGGGGGTTTGGGTAAGGGTTTGTTTGAGTAATAAGGAGTCGGTGCATCGGATTCATTTGTTGATGGGGAGTTTGGTGGTGATGAAGGCGTTGAATTTGTTGTTTGCTGCTGAGGATAAGCACTACGTGAAGGTGACAGGGACAGCACACGGGTGGGATGTTTTGTTTTATATATTTCAGGGGATTAGGGTTGTGTTGTTGTTTACAGTTATCGTTTTGATCGGGACGGGGTGGTCGTTTTTGAAGCCCTTTTTGCAAGATCGGGAGAAGAAGGTATTGATGGTTGTGATCCCGTTGCAGGTTTTGGCGAACTTGGCATCCGTTGTGATTGGTGAGACTGGGCCGTTTATTCGGGATTGGATGACGTGGAATCAGATGTTTTTGTTGATTGATATTATTTGTTGTTGCGCTATTATTTTCCCGATTGTGTGGTCGATTAGGTCGCTTAGGGAGACTTCGAAGACTGATGGGAAGGCGGCAAGGAATTTGGCAAAGTTGACTTTGTTTAGACAGTTCTATATTGTTGTTATTGGCTACTTGTACTTCACTAGGATAGTTGTGTTTGCTTTGGGGACTATTGCGGCTTATAAGTATCAGTGGGTTGCTAATGCGGCTGAAGAGATTGCGAGTCTTGCATTCTACGTGGTCATGTTTTACATGTTTAAGCCTGCTATGAAGAATGAGTACTTTGTTCTTGATGATGAAGAGGAAGAATCCGCGGAGATGGCTCTTAGAGATGAAGAGTTTGAACTTTGAGTTCAATAACGGGATATATTGTTGTTTCCAGACCATATAAATCTCACTTTATGTACTGTGAGTTCGTTAGAGAAGTTAAAGTTTCTTTGTTATTTGTCCTGTGGGAGAAATTCGTTTTCCCTTTTTCTTCTTTATATGCCTTAACGTTTAGATTGTCACACTCGGAACGTGTACTTCAATATTGATAATGCAATTGTAATGTCATTGTTTGGTCCTATTGCCCTTTGGCTGTTTCCAGTTGTCCACTTCTATTAATCTCTCGAAAAGTGTAGTTCTACCTTCTTACTTTTATGTCATGGCTCAACTATGGATGCAGTTTTTATATATTGATGTTGCCGCTGAGACATGTTTTGTAGTCGAACAAAATAACCGACTAGTCTTAGATCTCGCTTGTAATTGCTACTTAAGTTGCATGTTGTAAGAGGTTATGGAGTTATTGTGTTTCTCACGCTATGATATAATTTAGCCATCATAGCTAGCATCTGCTGGGAGGTATGCCGGTTTATTCCGGAGTTATGATGTTCATGTCTAGATAATTCTGTTACTAGAGATTGCATCTGCTGAGAGATATAACTTCTCTACAAATGTGTCCATCCAGGAGTTCTTAAGGAAAAGCCATATATTGGTCTAGCTGAAGCCTGATTGAATTACACCTTAATGCAACTGATACTCATAGAGTTTAATCCATCTTTGCTGCTAACTTTTGTTGTTTTTTCTTTATGTACAGTTTGGGGCATATATATGATTGGTTGTGCTGAATAAGGTAACGAACATGAATGGAAAGGTTTGATATGGTGATATGTAGTAATGATTAGTCACAACTGTTATTGATCACATCAATTGAGCGAGATATCTAAGTAGGCTATGTGAAGCTTTATTCCCGACCAATCTTAACTCGGTTTCTTAATCCGGCCTTCTTTTAAAGGATGTAGGATGGTATGCAGAATAACTAGTCTTAATTATTGTTCATTGTGGATCTTATTAGTTACACATGGATCATTTATATTGTATATGAAGATAGAAGTGCAGATATGTAAGTAGACCCCTACAAGGACATTTTCTTTCTTGACATTAGTAGACCCGGCATTATAAGCTTAGATAATACTCCTTGTAATATAACCAAATCTTTGTGATCAACAGAAATACATGCTGAATGGATGGTTTCTTTATGTATAAGAAAATCCCGAAGCACCCTACCCTTATTATTTAATGATGTAGAAGGATTTTATATGTTGTGGCATAGTAGATAGTCTTTGCACTTCATGTTGGGTCCAATTCGGGAATAGCTTCCCTGCTTCCTCAGGGGTAAGGTTGTGTAAAATCCAACCCCCCTTACCGTGCCTAGGTGGAATCCTATGTAGAGGATGATGTTGAAAATTATATACATGGCAGACGATATCCTTGTTTACGTACTTGGTCCCAGTGTCTTTGTTAGATGATTATGTTTCCACTGCAAGAGGCTTCTTCAGAAGACAGTCTCCTTATAGCTGCCTCCGAGTAAGATCCAAAACCCTAGCCTTTTTACCCTATACTTGTTTCTTATTTTTATACCACCTCATTCTTGCACTGTCAATAGGGCTGCTTATCAATTTCTGTGATTGTTCAGGTGCAATGCTCGTCAGAAATAGTTGCTCTCTACTAATCCCTCAGGAGCTCTACATCCCCAACCATGTCTGCTTTAGCAGTCAGGTGGGAAGAAGGTAGCAAGGTCCAGTGCATCCATCAGTTGTGCAGTGTACTCCTAGGCCAGCCAAATGGAGTATTGTAGACCTACTTAACCATAGTAAAAAAGAAGAATTACGCATGCTTTTGTTACAGACTTATTCAACCATGTTCTTCTGTCTCACAGGCCTTTCTCCTATATGCTGGATGTAGCTTGTATGATTTTTGCTGTATGTCTTGATGTTGGCATGCATATACGTTGAGTAGCAGTCATCATGTGTAATGACCATGTAATTTGGTACTTCATCAACCTGTTGTGTCTGTCTTAGATCGACCATGTGTCCATGGAATGCAAAGTTTGAACAATAAATTAGCTACAGATTGTAAATGGTTCTGTTAGATATCTTTCCTCGTTTCTTTCTGTGATTCATTACTTCTTTATGTCCATATTCGGCATGATAGGGCCGAATATCTTAGAGGATAATCTTAGAGCAGACGACCTTTGCAGGGTTGCATATGATAGCCTTCCATAGGATGTTCTTTTTGCTTTGATCGACGGATGCAGAATAACCAGATGTCATATATCTGGAACTTAGGCTAGTAAGGTTGGTCTTAACCACTGCGACCAGTACTCATCCTTTTCGGGTGGTTATTTCTAACAAACCTCGTGTTTGGCCTTCGGGTTTCAGGTATGGGTGCATGAATGGATGCATCTGTAGGGGTGGCTTATATTAGTTGCCCATCACATTGGCATGGAAGTCTGTTAAGCATTCTTATTTTCTTACCTACTCACCATTTCCATACTTGGGTAAGAAACCCATACTGTTGGTAAAAACTAACAGAAGAAAATCGGGTTTCCGAAAAATTGACTTCTGTCTCTGTTAGATAGTATTTGGAAGGATTTTGTTCTTGATTTGCCTACTTGTTTGTTACAACTTACAATCTTATAGCATATGCTTCATTAAAAAATTACTTTGAGATTGCCCCCAAAAGTGTTACCCATCACTATGATATAGTCAACGATATGTGTAATTAATAATATATTCAAATTAATTTCCACAAGAAATATATACTTTGGGTTACCCATGAAGTACATAACTTTGGGTTACCTATGATCATACTACTTTTTTCTCATCAGATTTTTTGATATGTTAGAACTAGAAATCAAAACTACTCTTTACCTACTGGCCAGATTTTGGAATTTGTCAAAGATCAACACTACACGAAATAACTGAAAACTAACTACTTTAAGACAGATTTCAATCGTATTACAACATCCTAGGATTAACATATCTTCTACTTTGATGTCTTTTCTTAAGATATCATCTGTTGTTATTAGAGCTCTAGACTGAAAGAGATAATATATATGTTCTCATGTCACAACTTGGGCTGGAAGATGAGTTGTGGTCGCATAGCGGCCGGGCCTTTCTCGATCCCGAACAAAAAATGGAGCTCAAAAAAGTATCCAGCAAACAGAAACAGCATGTCTCTGTGTCACTTGCTGAGCTTTTTAGTCGATTTGGAGAGTCAGATGACAGTATGGAAGGCTTGATTCAACAACCTTCTTCATACCCGTTTGTTCTTTCCTTTCAAGACCTTTCATATAGTGTCAAAGTTCAGCGAATATTTTCTTGTTTTGGTGGTGGTAACAAGGAGCCTGACACCCTAGGCCACACGGGTGGGAATCAAGAGCACACCAAATTGCTGTTGAATGATATCTCAGGTCAAGCTAGGGAAGGCGAGATCTTAGCTATTCTTGGCGCCAGTGGTTCAGGGAAATCGACACTAATTGATGCATTGGCTGACCGGATTGCAAGAGAGAGCCTTCAAGGAAGAGTTACTTTAAATGGGGAAGTACTAGAGTCTAAGCTTCTTAAAGTGATATCAGCTTATGTTAAGCAGGACGATCTTCTATTCCCAATGCTTACTGTCGAAGAGACCCTCATGTTTGCTGCTGAATTCAGGCTTCCAAGAACTCTATCCAAATCTAAGAAGAAAGCCAGAGTTCAAGCTTTAATTGATCAATTAGGCCTAAAGAACGCCGCAAAGACAATTATAGGAGATGAAGGCCACAGGGGAGTCTCCGGTGGTGAACGTCGCCGTGTATCCATAGGAACTGACATCATTCATGATCCCATAGTACTATTTCTTGATGAACCCACATCAGGTCTTGATTCCACTAGTGCATACATGGTGGTCAAAGTCTTGCAGAGGATAGCACATAGTGGAAGCATAGTGATCATGTCTATTCATCAGCCGAGTTACAGAATTCTCGACTTGCTTGATCACTTGATCTTTCTTTCAAGAGGTCACAATGTGTTCAACGGATCAGTGACTAAGCTTCCACAATTTTTTGCTGAATTCGGACGCCCAATTCCAGCAAATGAAGACAAGACAGAATTTGTTCTTGATTTGATTAGAGAACTTGAAGTATCTCCCACGGGGACTAAAAGTCTTGTGGATTTCAATAAGTCCTGGCAAGCCAAAGAAAGCTGCAGAAATCTGAATTTCCCAAATCCATCTCTTAAAGATGCCATCATTTCAAGTATTTCAAAGGGGAAATTGGTCATAGGGACAACAAGTGGCACTGCTGATAATGCAAATCTATCATCTGTTCCGAAGTTTGCTAATCCAATATGGACAGAAATGGTAGTAATTGCCAAACGATCAACTCTTAACTCAATGAGGTCTCCTGAATTGTTTGGTACGCGTCTTGGAGCTGTGCTTGTGACCGGGTTCATACTAGCCACTGTTTTCTGGAGGCTAGACGACTCACCAAAAGGCACCCAAGAAAAACTTGGCTTCTTCGCCTTTGCAATGTCGACAACATTCTACACTTGTGCAGAAGCCATCCCCGTCTTTCTCCAACAGCGTTACATCTTCATGAGGGAGACATCTTACAATGCCTATCGACGCTCATCGTACGTGCTGGCTCACTCAATAATCTCAATACCTTCCTTACTTGTCCTCTCTGTTGTATTTTCAGCAGCAACGTTTTGGGCTGTTGGATTATCCGGTGGGACTTCCGGGTTCCTATTCTTTTTCGTCTTCATTTTGGCTTCATTCTGGGCAGGCAGTTCTTTTGTCACATTTCTCTCTGGTATAATCTTCAATGAAATGATGGGATTCACAGTGGTAGTTGCAACCTTATCATACTTCTTGCTCTTCAGTGGATTCTTCATCTCTAGTGACAGAATCCCCCCCTATTGGATTTGGTTCCATTATGCTTCATTGGTGAAATATCCTTTCCAGGGGGTTCTGCAAAATGAATTTGACAACGCGAACAGGTGTTTTGTAAGAGGGACTCAGATTTTCGACAATTCGCCATTAAAGGACTACTCGGAATCTGTGAAGCTGAATATGTTGCAGTCGATGAGCAAGACATTGGGTATGAATATCACTGGCTCAACATGCTTGACAACAGGAGTAGATATATTGAAACAATCAGGGGCTACTGATTTAGACAAATGGAGCTGTTTGTGGATCACTATTGCATTGGGGTTTTTCTTCAGGATTCTGTTCTATCTTACATTGTTGTTTGGAAGCAAAAATAAGAGAAAATGATCAAGATCAAGATTAAGGCAAGAATAAATATATTTCTAATGTTTGAATTTCTTTTATAACTAATGTTGGTTTTAGGAAACAGTTGTGCTTTAGTTTCTGTATAACTATTGGCTATGTTTCTTGAATGTTTTACTCCATTATTGATTTCTCTGTTAAGGGAGAAGGAAACTTGTGCATCAATAGACACCTTCCTTTATTTAGCTAAGAGCTTTGTTTTCTTTTACTGTATTAATCGTCATCAACGTTGTTTCTCTTACTGTATTAATCGTCATCAACGGTGTAGAGTAACGTAATTCTCTCGTGCGATAAGCAAATGGTCTAACAGTCTCATTGCAGGAGTGGCGGGTTTGGAATTATTGTAGTCTTACATTAAAAAAAAGAAGTAATTCGGGCATGTAGGATATAAGCATAGTGCACGTAAAAAAATAGGGACAAACGTTAGTGTAGGTAGAACATAGAAATGTGATCAAATCAATGAATACATTGAATAAGTTGAATCATTTGTAGTAAAATTTTCAAATATTAAGATAACAATATGTAGAACATAGAAATGTTGTGGTCAAATTAATACATTCATTAAATAAGTTGAATCATATTGTCCCTATTATAAAATGTTAACGTTAATATATACTCCCTCCAATCCAAAAATAATGTCTTTCTAGATATTGCACACAAATAAGAAACAATCATTACATTCACAATTTCCATCTATACCCCTATAAAGCAATCATTAATAATCCACTTTTCAATTAACTATATGATACAATCATTACTGTTTAGGGATATTAAGGAAAAAAGTGATACATTGTGCATTGATTTATGTAAAAAGACAATATTTTTGGATATTCTTGAAATGTCTAGAAAGACATTATTTTTGGATTGGAGGGAGTATATATATATCGCAGTTTTATGATATAATTTTAGTAAATAATGAAGTTACTAAAACTGTAATAAGTAAAAGCAAACCTTCCCTCAACCTTCATCTATTGGAACCAAAATATACCCAATTTCTACATTTGGATCAATCCGAAAACATCCTCGATATTATCACCTAGGCAAGGGTGAATACTGTCTAATCCCCTTACTATCAATAGACAAAACCCTCTTCAAAAGCATTCGGACATGTTAAGATGTTTACAAAAAATGAGACAAAGTCTTCAAGGCGTCATAATGGTTGTTCAGAGCGAAAGGAGATGGGGTATTTTCGTTTTTTTTGCATCAGGAGGGTAAATGAAGCACAAGAGAGCAAGATCATGAGTGTTTGTTGGAACATTGTAAACTATAAGGGCAACTAAATACAAATCACTATGGTATAGTTAACACTTCCACTGTACAAGTTGAAGAGAAATCCCAGAAACTTTGTGTTTAAAGTGAACTGCTAAGTGGACCAATACCTAATTCATCCTCAATATCATCACTTTCTTCAAAAAGTCTCAAGAACCTAGCCTGCTCTTTCTGTCTTCTTCTCTTCTGGAAAATCTTAACTGCGAACACCAGTCCGACAATAAAGATCGATGATACCAAAGCACTTATTACTACAACTACAGCCCAATTCATTCCCTTCCCAGCATTCTCCGAGTCAGGTGATTTCTTTGGCTCAGAATTGTGATCTGGATCAACAGAAAGTGAAAATGAAATATGAAGTAGTGAAACACGAACGTGAACGATGTTCTGAGCAAGGCCAAGTTAGATGAATGACTTGTAACATTTTACATGGAACTGAACTTCTTATGGCGCACAACTCATATGTTATAAATGCAATTTGTACCTACTAAATATATATACAATGGATTAAACTACTATGGGATCATTCACACACAATTGACATATTAGTAATATAAGTTGGACGAAAAATGTCATGAAACAAGTCCATATTTCCCCAAAAGCTTCACACATCAAATATGACATAGATATAGTCCTAATGGAGGTAACCCAACCCGAACTCTAGTTGTGGTCAGAATGTCAGATTTCTTCGTACAAAGTCCTTCATATTTTCCTCCTATACAACTGATGACGAATTTAAATTCTAGGAATCTGCCAGAACATTGATTCAGTTTTGTAAAATAGTATTATCCCTTCAATAAGCTGTGCCGTGTTTTAAGACTGCAACACTGTGTTCCAGCATTACAAGAACAACAAGATAACACTAAGAGAATCATTTTTGAAACAAAATAGCTCACCAATTAGAAGTGCGGCGCATTCTACACATACGAATGTTGCATTAAATTCCTTCTTATTTAAGTGCTCATATAGCCCATCGGGTCTACTAAAATCAGATGCACAGAGCTCCCACTCATCAAACACGTCATCAGACTTTATAGGGTCCTCCTCATATATCCCACATCGCTTGCATTTTCTGTTGAGGAGTTCCGTCAAAGGCTGAACAAAATAAGAAACATTTGGATGTCCATGTTAACAAGAAGCTTACACTGTAAAAGATCTTTCACATAAATGTAAAGATTACACAAACTAATAATCATATTTATCCAAAAAGAGTATTGTATGCGGAACTTTAAAAACTAAAATAAGCATCTACTTAGTGGTGCAACATATATCAGGGAAGAGACAGGGTGTAAAGGATGTAAAGTCTAAGTTGTGCTTATACATTCAACATCACACATGCCCCAATGCCTATGAAAAGGCTCCCGCCTAAACAGGGCAAGGGGGTTGGGCAATACGCAGTCAAATTTACATTGTTAATACATATAACTACACCTCAAGAATCTCGAGTATAATATTCACACGAGGACAGCATAGCCAAAAGATGAAGAAAGTGAACCTGCCACGACTCTTCGCCCTTGAATATGTAAGTTACATATTTACTCTTCACATCTGGAAGAAATGTCTTGTTTTCTCCTTTGCATTGGAAGTATACTTTTGGCGTAGAGCTAAACCATTCATGTGTTTTGTAAATTTCTATGGAACTGAGTGTAACAACAGCTGCAGATACGAATTCTGAAAACGACAAGGATATCAGCGACAAGACGTGCCAACACAAAAAATTCCAAGATCATTTTGAGCAAGATAGAATTTGAATACACACGATAAACAGGCTGAAATGACATAGCAATAGCAAGTGATACGAATAATCATATGAAATTCAGTTACATAGTTATTTCCATGTCCTATCGAGTCCAATATTTTATGTTCTCTAACATCTCGATACAATGAAAAACATATAAATAACCCATTATACTACTCCTTTTTCCATCTCCTACGGATTAAAAGATTTTATATTCTTTGACTCTTAGATATAATGAAATATACCAAAATAGCTACTTACACTAACTACGCTTCTTATCTATTGTTAAGTATTAGCTAATGTTAGCAATTCACACAGTAAGGTTCCGTACTATCCGACCCCCAGTCTTCCAAGCGCAGCTGGGGTTAATGATACATAACACTAATATTATCATAAATATATAAAAATTTATGGTTGACATCTTGGTATTTTAGTTTTAATTACTATTTTAGGGTAAAATTTGTTCCAGCTTCATTAATTAACAGATTACAGATAAATTTAGGTCTAGGAATTGAAAATTCATACCTGGAGATCGGATGAGAAAGATGAGAAAAAAGACGATATAAGCCTTGGGAATAAGACAAAGCATCCTTGTATAATAATTTTATAAATCAGAATTTCACAAGTTTTCAGCGATGAATATATATGATCATCGGAATATTTGATTCGCGCGTAAAAGGTCGTTGGTGTAGCTTCCAGACCTCTCAACAATATTAGAGTCCTGTATGGCTGTATGTATGAGTAGAGTTAGGGGCGTGGAGGAAAATCGAAATCGAGCCGGATCGAATCGAAAAGAATCGATTTTGTTGGAATCAATCGAAACCGAACTGATTTCGGTTCCGCCTTTGAGAGAACCGAACCGATGCGGTTCTGTTTATGGGAGAACCGATAAAAACCAAACTTAACCGATGACTAGTTTTATGTAGAATAAATTAAGCTTAGTAAAGGATAATTGGCGAGAAGATTCAACATTGTTTATTGTTAGTATGATAGGAGTAATAGATAAGTGAATGTGTTTTAAGCTAATAACATATTGATACATATATATATATTTAAAAAGTGGTATCGTATGACGAATGTGTATACGAATTTCGAAATTAGTTTTAAAAGGTACTCGTTAAACTTATATAGAGTAGATATCTGGAACTTAATTATGAGTTACATTTAATATAAAACAATACTAATCACAAATAGATTTGAGTCCAAAATGAATAATAATATTAGTTAGGAACGAACAAACCTAAAATTTCAAAGCCGAAAGTGGGCTCAAATTTAGGCCCAGAACCGAAACCGAACGGGAACCGATATGAACCGAACCGTTTAGAACCGGACCAATTGCGGTTTCGTTTGCCGTAGAACCGATGATGTTGGTTCGGTTCTTTTTTTTGTTCAAAACCGAACCGAACCGTGCACACCCATCCTAACCTCGTTGCTAATTTACAAAAAGAAAAATTGCATATATAAAAATATTAATTCCCCCCAAACATGATGTGATCACAATTTGAAATAACTTGATGAGGGCAACAAGAAAATTGTTAGTCCAAGCTCAGTCTCCTTCAACCATTCAAACCTTCCTCAATGCACCCTACATTAACTCCTCCTTCTACGGCCACCTTCTCCACCGCTGCACTTCCCGCCGCCTCCTCCGCCCAGCCAAACAACTCCATGGTCGTCTCGTCATTTCCCATTATGACGTCGACAACTTCCTTGCTTCAAAGCTCATATCTTTGTACTCTAGTTGTCAAAAAATTAAAGATGCATACCACGTGTTCGATAAAATGCAGAATGGAAATATATTCACTTTGAATGCAATGCTTATTGGGTATTGTTCGAATGGTCTTTATGTTGAGACTTTAGAGCTTTTTTTGGATTTATTTTGTAGAAATAGTGAAGGTGATGTGATGTGTCTGAAGCCTGATCATTTTACGATTTCTTGCGTGATAAAGGCTTTCTCGGGGTTGTTTACTGATACGTTGTTATCGAAAATGTGTCATTGTGCTGTCGTGAAAAATGGGTTTGATTCGGATGTTGTTGTATTGAACGGTTTGATAACATTTTACTCGAGGTGTGATGATATGGTTTCAGCAAGATGTCTGTTTGATGTAATGGATGGAAGGGATTTGGTGACATGGAATTCAATGATTTCAGGGTATGCTCAAGGAGGATTTTACGAGGAATGCAAAGAAATGTACGAGGAATTGTTGAATATTGATGGTTTGACGCCTAATGCCATCACGCTAGTGAGTGTTTTGCAGGCGTGTGCACATTCGGATGATCTTATATTGGGAATGGAGGTCCATAAATATGCTATTGACAAGGGGCTTGAGATGGATCTTTCACTTTGTAACTCGATCATTTCGTTGTATGCAAAATGTGGGAGCTTGGAGTACGCTAGGGAGATTTTGGAAGAGATGAGCGAGAAAGACGAAATTACATACGGGACTATTATTTCAGGGTATATGGTTCATGGGTTTGTGGATGAGGCATTGAGTTTATTTAGGGAAATGAGGAAGCCAGGATTGAGTTCTTGGAATGCTGTGATTTCAGGACTGACTCAGAACAATGTCTACGAAGGAGTACTGGATTTAGTCAATGAAATGCAGGTCTTCGGGTTTAAGCCTAATAGTGTGACTCTTTCAACCATTCTTCCTACTATTTCTTACTTTTCAAACTTAAAAGCAGGGAAAGAGTTACATGCTTATGCCATCAAGAATAATTATGACAAGAACGTTTATGTTGCTACTGCAATTATTGATACTTACTCAAAATTGGGTTTTATTGATGGAGCAAGGATTGTTTTTAAGAAATCAGAAGCAAGGAGTGTTATAATTTGGACCTCTATAATATCGGGATATGCATCCCATGGAGATGCTCATGAAGCAATACTTCTATTTGATGAGATGTTGTTAGATGCAATAATACCAGATGCTGTGACATTTACATCCGTATTAACAGCATGTGCTCATTCAGGACTAGTCAATGAAGCTCAGAGAGTTTTCTACTCCTTGCTCCCTAAGTATGGCATTCAGCCCACAGTTGAGCATTATGCTTGCATGGTTGCAGTCTTCAGTAGAGCAGGAAAGTTAAGAGAAGCTCTAAAATTTATCACAAATATGCCGATCGAGCCTAGTGTGGGAGTATGGGGTGCATTGCTCAATGGGGCTTCTGTTTATGGTGATGTTGAGCTTGGAAATTTAGCTTCCAATCATCTCTTTGAGATGGAACCTGAAAATACGGGAAACTACGTCATTATGGCAAATCTGTATGCAAAAGCTGGGAGATGGAACGAAGCTGAAAGGGTGAGAGAGAAAATGAAAAGGATAGGGTTGAATAAAATTGCTGGCACTAGTTGGATAGAGACACCACATGGTGTTCATTGTTTTGTAGCTAAAGATGAATCAAATATAAGATCCGAAGAGATTTATGATACAATAGGCGGACTGCTTAAATTGATGATGGAAGAAGGTTATGTTGTGATGCCAGAACTTGATGAGGAAGGTGTTTGTTAATTGTTACTTCAAGTAGGTTGCTGACTGAAGTTCCTAAAATAGTAGAATTCGAGAGATTACTGAAGATTATAGTTCTAAAATGGTTTTTCTATGCGAAAGAAAATGAATCGACAAATGCTGGATGTCTATTCAATGCCAGCCCTGGATGTTTACCAAATTCCAGCCATCTTCACGCATCTGGTATATGATCCACGTCTGACTATCTGAAAGCCAGAGCATGTTGAATTCCAGGAATTCGCTTCTGCCAGTTACGTGGCTTATTGGCCGGTGATGGATGAGTGAGGTGGAGGAAGTCGTGAGAGCTCAATATTTCAGTTTCAGAACCACATTGATGTTAAAGCAAATATTGTCATTGATGACAATAAGCGAGCATAAACACATGGCTCATCAAGTATCTAAAGAACATGCAAATGTCTTTAGAGATGGAATTGTAATCACTAATGAGATTGGAGAAGAGACTCTGCCACCTTTCTCTGCCATCACAGTGCACCTAGGTTAAGAGAATTGAAGTTATGCATTAGTAGACTCGAGAAGTTTTGGATGCATTTGAGCACTTATGTGTTGCATACCTTGGAATAATTGTATGTATTCCCTTGCTTCTATCTAGCTTGTATGAGATGTAAGTGATAGGTTCAAACTTCCAGGTTAAACTCAAATTGAGTGTATGGAATATGGGGAATATTTGTTGGCATTAAATCTTTCTGGTGGGGCAGCAGCAGTGGAAGAGTTCTACTAGTGGAAGCTACAGCAGTTGCATGTGTTCCAACATTGCCTTCTACGACAAAGGGTGATGGTCAAATGCAAGGCTGGGTCACTTGACAGTCATATAACCCACAAACTTGAATTCTTGCAGGTTTGAAGACTTTGACTTACAAAACAAATACGCTTGGTTATTATGATTATACTTCATCTTTTATTACATGATTTAGTGTGATCAAATAAATTCTAAAACATCTTATCCCAATCTGTCGTCATCTTTCAGTTTTAATTGAGCTTTCTTCATAAAACCTTGACTACATATCATTTGTTTACACTTTAGATGAACCTTTGTTTTACAAATGGTCCATCAAGTGAACCCTATAGTGATCGAATAGGGACCACAGCAAAAGATAAGTGATGGTGGCTACCTTTTTTCTGAAGAAGTTTACTGTAAGTTAGTCTAGTCATGTGTTGTACTCTAAATGCCTGAAGGATAAAAGTTAAGTTACAGGAAAATTTCAGTAATGAACAGTACCAAAAAAACTTGGAGCCTGACATCTTTTGTTACATTTTCATTGATATATGCCCACAAGCCTTGTTTGTTCAGATTTGGTTAAATGTTCCACCATCTGTGAAGTGATGAAGTGAATATTGCTAGGATTGGGATTAATAGGGGACCATACCTGGACCATTACACCAGCAAATACATAAAGAGTAACTGAACTTCAATTTGTTTCATTACCCATTGACCATGCTATTCTTATCTAGATGCAGAATGCACCATTTCAGACAGTCGGGTAGATGTGCATGTTCTCAACTTCTTGCATCAACATCAACATGCTCCGATGCCTTGAAGAGGCTCCACCTAATAGGGAGGAGGGGGTCGGATAGTAAGCATCCTTACCCCTATCAAAAGAGAGTATGTTTCCGAATTGACCCAAGAGTGAAGTGTCAACATTATCTACCACTGCACAACATATAAGAACAGTCGATAGTGTAATGTGCCATTTTGCTTTACTCCATTATACTGTTCTCAACTTCTTGAAATTTGAACAAAGAGAGTTAAATGAAACTTATGTTTGGTTGCATAAATGTATATAACAAGAACAAATTGATTATAGTAATTGGAGAATGAACCATCACTTGTATTTGATAAATTGCTCCATTTTTTTGTTTTCTGCAGAAAGATGCCTTGGATTTTCTTGATGTGTGGACCTCAATTTTCTTGATAAAATGGATGGAAACTCAAAATGGAAGTATATTGTGCATGGCCTTTAATGGTTTCTGTTTCTATATGTTCAAGATGACATAAGGAATTAGCTTAGTTGTCGATCATTTGTTATTAAACTCATGAAGTAATATGAAATATGGAGATTGCATATGTTAGAAACATATTTTGAAGTGCATAATATTCCTTTCATCACGAAAAGATCGTTAAGTTTCATTTTCAATAATTAACATTAATATATTTTGTTTAGATAACATACATGTTTTTTATTTGGACCAAACCTATCATATTTAATATTAGAAATGAAATGTCGCCTCGTATTTTTTATATAAAATCAAATGAGATGAGACTTCCAATGAATCATTACTTATCATAATTTAGAGTAGTGTCTTAGATTCGTTCGAGTTTCTTAATCATGTCCTGAACATGTCACATGGTTTTGAAAAGTCACTAATTTCCTTAAATAGGACACATCATCATTAATCTAAGATTAGGAAACTTGAGATGAGCAAGAATTGCTTATAATGGTTGCTAACTATTCATTATCAGTCAAAATCACACAAAATTTCAGCCATAAAACTTTTAATGCATTCAGAAGTAATCAGCCACAGGAGCCTAATCACCAACAATAATCAAGAATCATGAAAAGCTAACAAATATAAGCCAAAACAATGAAGATAACTATGGTCCAGTAGTAGCAATACTATTCTTGAATACTTGTAAAATCTTACTTACTGGTATGTCAGAAAGAAAGTTGCAGATTATATTATTCGGAAAAATGACGAACGTCAATTAAAAAGAAGCGGAGGTGTATATTATATAAGGTCGATTGTTTTCCTCATCATTACATAAATCTAAGATCTAAACATCTGACACAAATCCAAATGATCTGCTTGTTGGCTGTTCCAAAAAATTCCAAGAACCATTGGGAGTATTGTTTTCCTTATCTGTTTGAGTCCACCCTCTGATCCAGGAACAAACTCTGTCACAATCAAATCTTAAATGGTTTCTTACAGCTAAGGCTGTTGTTCAAAGCTGACACAATACTCAACCTAATTGAAGGTCCACAACCACAAGTGTTCAAGATTACAGGTTCAAGGTATGCATGCAAAGGCCAGCACAACTTTACTGCTCCATATTCTTTCAACTTTTAAACAAATACTAAAAACTACTGTTTGCTTGTGTTGAGACAAAAAAAAAATGCTTCAAATTCTGCCCATACCACTTGGTCCTTTTTTGTCTATTATGTTTTAATAGCATATAACCATCTCTGCTCTTACATTATTAATGGTTTCTTTGTCTAGAGCTCTGTATATATATTTAAGAAGGGGGGGTGTTGGGTTGGAACAAAAACAAAAAATGGAGGTATGGTTACCTTTGATGAAGAAATGTATATCTTTCCCACTTTGAAATCTTGGTTTTTCTAATTCAATATATATTCTGTTTCCTTAAAACTCTAAGGTAAAATAGTTGTTGTGATTAATATGGACATATTAGGTCAATAAATAATGTGTTCAATCTATATATTTTAGTTAAAAGGTAGTGGCTTGAGAGAAAGGAACTATGGTTAAACCTTGTTGGAAACAACCATCGGTTGTGGGGGATGAAAGTAAAAGGGGAGGATATGAGATTCGTCGCTGCAGCGATGATCACAGTGGAAAGGTGAATGGTTTGATGTGGTACAAGGATTTGGGGTCCCATGTAAATGGTGAATTTTCAATGGCTTCTATACAAGCCAATGGTTTGATGGAGGATCAGAGCCAACTCGAATCCGGGCCATTGAGTTCTCTTGAGTGTGGTCCTAATGGGACATTTGTAGGCGTATATGATGGTCATGGAGGGCCAGAAACGTCCCGTTTTGTGAATGACAACCTGTTCCTCAATTTGAAGAGTAAGTTCTCATCTCTTCGGGAAGTTCTCGTTTCCCCCCCCCCCCCCCCCCCCTCCTTATAAGGTCGCTTTTATATACCATGCTTGATTCATGGAACCATATTATTTTCCGTCTAATAGAAACATATGTTACTCCTTAAATGTGATGTTAGTGGCGATTTCTGAGTTAAATTGCTTTTTATGTTTCAGAATTTGCATCTGAACATCAAGAGATATCAGCAAATGTCATAAAAAAGGCTTTTGCAGCAACTGAAGAGGAATTTTTATCTGTCGTGAGGCAGCAATGGCGCACTAAGCCACAACTTGCTTCAGTGGGAACTTGTTGTTTGGCTGGGGTAATATGCAATGGACTCCTATATGTAGCCAATGCTGGAGATTCACGCGTTGTGTTAGGGAGAGCTGAGAAGGCCATCAGAGGAGTCACAGCAGTTCAAGTGTCAACTGACCACAATGCTAACATCGAGTCTGTCAGAGATGAGCTACGGTCATTCCATCCCAATGATCCACAAATTGTTGTCCAGAAACATAGAGTATGGCGTGTGAAGGGCATCATTCAGGTAATGTACCACTGACAGTTTATCATTCGTGATCCCCTTCTGAGTGTACATACAAATGTTGATGTCGTACACTGTCTGGCAGGTTTCAAGATCTATCGGAGATGCATATCTTAAAAGCGCTGAGTTCAACAAAGAACCATTGTTGCCGAAATTCAGGATTTATGAGTCATTCACAAAACCTCTCTTAAGTCCAGAGCCATCAATATTTATTCACAAACTGAATCCAAAGGATCAGTTTCTGATATTTGCTTCTGATGGACTATGGGAACATCTTAGCAACCAGGAGGCAGTCGACATTGTCCACAGTTATCCCAAAAATGTAAGTGTTATTTCCTCTTAAACGAAATATGCTGCTATGAAGCGAGGCTAAAAAGTTGCGAAACTGATGCTCTTTTGTCCAAAAATGTTCTTGTGCAGGGGATTGCTAGGAGACTAGTAAAAGAAGCTCTCAAAGTGGCAGCCAAGAAAAGGGAAATGAGATATTCCGACCTCAAGAAGATCGATAGGGGCGTAAGGAGACATTTCCATGACGACATTACAGTTGTGGTTGTGTACCTAGATCCATCAGCCATGAACAATAGGGCTTCTTCTCGCACATCCACCACCATTTCTGTAAGAGGCGGCGGTTATGCTGGAAGTATATGAACTCCCAACTGACAGTCGACAACTACTTCCGTCAAGTAATATTGCTTCAACATCCGAGGGGAGGTGATTAGCGACGCCTTTCATTTCTTCTGCACCCCATAGGCGTGGTGTGCTTTGATTCATTTGATGATCATGTCAGCTTGTAGCTTCACAAAAGGAAAAGATGTTTCATGCATTAATGATTGTGTAATGAAAATCTATGAAATAGAAAAAGCATTATTACAATGACAATCACATAAAAATTATCCTCCCCAATATTTATATTTTATAGCTTTAGTTTCCACTCTTAGTAATGCCTCAATTAGTTCTCAACAATTCAATAAAAACATTCAGGAATTGCATGTTACTGAGTATTCTTTATTCTAAATGATCAATCAATTCTGCATAAAAAAAATAATCTTATATATAGTGATACAACTTTTGTTAATTGAAATGAAATGTTCACTGTTCAGATCAGGGATGAACTTGAAAAAAATTAGATAGTGGGTAAAAAATGTAATATGTACTATACTTTATTTCCAAAATTTCGAGTGAGTCAAATAATATATAGAGCCAGAATATTTACAATAGAAGGCGGCGTTGGCCCTGGTTGACACGTGCTACAACCCGCCCTAGTTCGAATCCTAACACGACCCTTAAAACTATCGACCCAATACCGAACGCCGCCTTGACCCTAAACATCCTAGGGATATGCTATTATAAATACTTCATCTATTTTATTCATTTTGACTTTGAATAATTTGAACTCTTCAAAATAAATTAACTGGTCGGAATAGATAAGCTCAAATAAATTGGAAAAAAAGTTTAGTTTGATTTGATTAGCACGATCAGCAGTTCCAACCCATAATATGAACTATTCAATTTAAACTAAGAAAGCACTCCTACAAATTTATACAGTTCCAACATAATCGAACCTTCAGTTCTAACTTCATCAAACCCCAAATTACATGCGAGTTTGATCGAAATATATCAAACATAACCTTTAAACCCACATCGTGCTTTCAGACTCGTTTGCGAGTCTGTATGTTGTTACTAATTGATCCGAGACTTAACACACCCTTTGACTCAACAACTCGAGGAGCCCTTCATTCTCAATCTTTAATACACATGCAGAATGAAAAAACAAACAGTTCTCAATTTGTCGCCAATAATCGAGTGCTTATCCTTTTACAATGAGACTACAATAAACAGAGGAAATATGTTCGCTGCTCCTCAGCTACGTTACTTGAAGAGTCGGCTTGTTCAGCTTCCCTGGAAAATGCATCAAAGTAAGAAATAGTTTTAACTAAATGTTGAACCAGATTCCTTTCACACTAATGTTCCAAGTAAAGCCCATCACAGGTTTTTTTAAAATATTGGGAATACCTGATAGCACAGGGCCACTTCCATGTAAGAAAAAAAATGAAATATGTTCACTGATCATCTGTTTCGTTACACGGAGAGTCGTCATGTTCTTGTTCTATTTGCATTGAAAACTGCCCTTGCACACCTGGCCGCATTGCAGCTAGTCTCTTTATGTTGCGGTATTGAACCTGAGAAACATAACCTTTGCTAAGCTTCTGCATGAGATTAGGTGATGCAGTAAATTATCACAATCTTTGTTAAACGCTTACATCAACCACTTCATCAATTATCAAGAAGATGGACGAAATGAAATATTAATCAACAACATCATACATATCTAGCTGCATGGAAACCCTGTTCTTTCGTTTTTATATATAACATGTATGGTTACATATTACTTCTTCAGCCCTTGAGTTGGGTGTTCTCGAACATGAAAACACCATCACTTGGATAAACATGAAAATCATGATTGTAACTAACAGCTATTTTCTATGCGAAAACATCCTTTATGGTGTTCCACACTTCCGCATCAACCTTCCAAAGTACAGGAGGTAAACTAGTATTTCAAAGCAGACAGTAATAGAATACATTAGTGAATGCGTATTTGTATCATCATTGCCTCATATAATAGGGTCTTAACCAACGCAAGTCAGGAAATTTCAAAGTGAGACACTAAACTTTATTACTTAAAATGCAAAATAGAAGTGCTTCCCAATTTCTCATGTTAAAGCACAAGCCATTAGGAGAAATATGAAGCTTCTCATGCATGAATTAGCAAAAAAAAAAAACTATAATATAGTCTTAGATCTATAAGGAAGGTATTAGAAGGTACCCGTTTCTCAAAACATCTCCCTTTTCTTTTCTGTCTAAATTTGGTTAAAGCAGCTTCTCCTTGAGAAAGTCCGGTCTGATATAGTCTGTTCCCACTACCTCTACTATGATCATTTCCACTTTTCATGTTTATTCCTGCATCACTTTCGCCATTTGTTCCACTTGCATTCACTGCATTACTATTTTTTTTTTGGGCATTGCTTCTGAAATTACTACCGGATGCACTTTGCTCCAAGTTATAATTTTCAGGGTATGCTTTACCAGGGCTACCTGGAGTGTCTGGTTTTTCACAATGTGGGGAATCTGCAATCGGCTTTCTGAGCGGAAATTCTTCATTATTACACATCTTCTGGTCGCTTTCAAAGTTGTGCAAGTGATTAATATGGTTTTGATGGTGGTGATGGTGACGAGGCTGCTGGACAGGGTGTTGCTGATGAGAGCCTCTTGCTGGAGCAACCGATGTTGTAGATTGCACGTTGAATTGCTTTATCACATTTGCATGTTGTACGTTGCATCTTACGTCATTCTTCACAACTTCAAAAGCAGATGAAGGGTGCAAGCAGTTGATAGTTATATGTTCTTCAGACTCGAGATTTAGTGGGCTCGACAGAAGTTTGTTCGTTATAACACCAATAACAATGCCATTAGGAGCCTGAAATGAAGTGGATGCATCATATCTGCAAAATATGGAAAATATTTTAATAAGTGAAGCGGCTAAAAGTTCAAACCGTTCAACCAATTCACTGAAGTCAGTATCATTCTCCAATACTAATAATTATACAATGTCCAGACCTCGAAGAGGCTGAAACCTCAGAATTCCTCAAAATAATGTAATCATCTTGGTGATATATCCTCGCCTCTTGAACTCCTTTAAGAGTCTTTAAACTCAGCTCCACAGTTGGTTTACCAGGATTTGTAGTAGTATTATTCATTTTGTCTAGTCTGTCAGTGTGTTCCAACGAAGTATTAGATCTGTTAAATTCGACTTCAGGACCAGATTTGATAGTACAGACTACTTGAGGTTCCTTTGATTGATAGACACCCTTGGGAAATTCCAAACACTTATTTCTCATATTTCCACTAACGCTAGGATCTATTCCTAGAGGGACGTTCTGTTGTGCCCTGATGTGACTGTTTGCAGCCTCAACTGTGTCAAGTTTCACTTCAAGGTTTAGAATTTTACAAGCCACCAATCCATGAAGTTCTGCACCATGATATAGTGATGCAGAAAGGGAAAAAGAATCAAAAACAGAAAAGAGAGATGTAAATTATCAAGATTTACCAGGCTGCTGTAGGTGTAGCCAATTTCCTGCACCAGTTGCACAAAACTGCTTCATTGATGCAACTTCAGCATTTGGATATATAACTTGCGCACAAGTACTATCTTCACACTCAGGAGCTTCATTGACTGAAGATGCTTCCCGAGAGCTGGCAACTTGTGTTGGGTGCTTAGTCCAATAACTCTGCATAAAAGCAATTCCAAATATTCAGAATGAGTAATTTTAAGACTTCCAGCATATACTGTTAAAAAAAATACTTGCGGAATATAGACTTTTGAAATCTGAATGTGTTCAATGGCAAGATGAAAAATATCAGCTCTTAGCTCAATAAACAGTACAAAGGTTCTGAGTCAATTTAGGAATCCAGGGAACAAAGTAAGCAATCTAATCAGAAACAAGAACAAGGTGGAGGAGAATATTGCAAGTGAAGGTGAAACTGAAGAGAAATACATCATATGTTGTAAGTAATGCAAGTGAAATGAAGTTAAATATACAAAAAATGTCAGACTTCAGTACCTGAGCGCCACTTCCATCGTCACTTCCATGCCCAATATTTAGAGCATTGCTTCCATCATCTTCATCATCATTGCTGACACTGTGGTTCTCTGCCTTTTCACTACTTTTCGAGTTAATGGACTTCTGAGTTTGGGAGCCACTTTCTCTTTCGCTTCCACTCCCACTTCCGCTTGACTAAGGAAAAATTAGTTATTTGTAGGCATAAGTTACTAGAGCAGGAGTAGCTAATCCTTGAAAATTAATATATATGACACTAATAAAGAAATAGCTCATTGTTTTGGCATGACCAAAAACAGTGCGGTCACGGTACTATGGTTATTCAAATTGGAAGAGTTAACAAAAAGGGAAAAATTGAAAAGCATGCTTCATGAAACAACCTAGATACACAAGCAATGCAACCAATCTATAGGTCATAATAGAAATTTGATATCGGATGAACGAACCAATCAGAAACTCCAAGATCTACTATATCTCTTCACATGCAATACATGGCATACACATATCACAAATATTTCAGTGCATGGTCATATTGCTTACACTGTGGCATCTTCGCCAGACATGCTGCCATAGGTTCTTAAGCTCATTTTTTCTTATAGGCTTGACCAAAAAGTCCACTGCACCTTTTGTCAAACACTTGAAGACTAATCCCATTGAGTCATGAGATGACATCACTGTGGATGCCTCACCGGACATGTTGGTCAGTTGTATCAATTTTAAAACATCAAAGTACAAAACCATATTGCAAAAACAACTTACTAATTATTGGTATATTTTTGCGCGACTTATGGCTCATAATCTTGCACAGAAGACCAACCCCTGATACACAAGGCGTAACCACTTCAGATAGGATCAGATCCACATGATTGGCTAGATCTTCCAAGACCTTCCATGCTTGCAATCCGTTCGAGACTTCAATCACTGGAAGTACAGATTAAGTACAGAATCTCCACATCAATTAAGAAGAAAACAAAGCCAAAGGAATATTAGAGTTAAAAATGTAGAAAGGTACCTTCATAATTGCAATTTCGAAGAAGTGCAGCGACAACATGCCTGGTGCAATCGTCATACTCCACTAGTAAAACCTTTATAGTTCTGATATGAAGGAACCTCTCCCAACAAAATGGTGTCCCCTGAGAATTTTGTAGGTGGTGCTGAGATTGAAAACTTCCCTGACCTATTGTTACTCCTTCAATATTTATCTCCCCATTAATCTTTAATTCATCATCGTTTAAGGAACTTTCTCCGCCACCCACATTTGCATCTTTAACTTTCTTCTCCTCGTCTGGTGGGGGTTCCTTTTCCCCACTATCACCATTCATCGAATCACTCCCTGTAAACCAGATCCAAAATCACTAATAATAAGTAATACACCATATAGAGATTCTCCTACAAATTGTTTGCATACTATTTAATGCACTAGTAGCAAATAGCTTCAATATCAACATGAACATGCTCCAATACCACAGCCAGGGCGGTTGTTTCCGAATTGATCTAGAGGTAAAGTGCAAACAATTATCTACTACTTCACAAAAGATAAGATGCGTAGGTAATAGTGTATGCACTATTTTATTTATTTCATTATATTCAAGACCCACATAAGATAGAATCTTCGACTCCGTAGGACATTGTAACATAGTAGCAAATAGCTTCATTCTCTAAAATCCGAATCACTTCATCTAAATACCAATTTAGCCTAATCAACAAGCCCATTGTCGTACAATCAATTAAATTCCACAACACGCCTCAATACCACTAAAAAGTCTCTTGAAGAGTCTGTTGCCTAAGCACGATAAGGGGTGTTGAGAGTAAACAACCTTACCCCTGTGTCACGGAGGTTGTTTCCGAATTGACACGAGATGAAGTACAACGACTATCTACTACTTCACACTCGATTCAATCAAACAATTACACAATATATAAACTTAATCTTCACCCAAATATCGAAGCTAAACGATCTGTTCAGTTCCTTCCTCACAGCTTTGTTGATCATTCACCTAATACCCTGAATTCATATAATACAAAGTTTAATCAATAAACTCATCTTCAATCTCTAACCTCATCCATCATTCAGTTACAATATTAAAAAATTAAAATCACAACTATTCAGGCGAAACAAGACAAAATAAACAAATAATTACATCTATCAATCAGTTCTGGCGCGAAACTGATCAAGCAATTTGAACCCAAGCTATGTTGAATTCATCCAAAACTATAACACAAATTGCTTCAGTTGATTATATGTGTGTCTCGTTATTGAATTGTATCAGTAGTAATTCTACAGTTTACGAACAAATATCAATCGATTTAGTTCGAAAAAATAATACTAATATAATTTGAAACTAATTTCACAAATTAGATAACTACTAACTGAATAAAATTCAATAAATTGAATATTGATTTGATTGATTAATTTGATTCAGTTTCAGAGCTGATGTTGAAGGATTTTGTCTGGTTATATAAAGGGCTGCTTTTAGCTTGAGGATAATATCTTTGGATTTTGTCCTACAATTTTTATATTTTTTTCTTCTATTTTTAGTATGGTGACGTGGACAAATGGTGGGCTAGTGGGACTGTGGGGAGTGACTTGGCAGAATGGAAGAATGACGTGGACTAAATCAAAAAATGGGCAGAATCTGGAATGATTTTGTAAATCTAAATTTGGTTAAATAAGACGTTGTTTATAAATTGTTGAAAAATAGAAAGAAAAAAAAAAGTCTCATCTCAGTTTGAATAAATCGGTTAGTTTCCTTCCAAAGTAATTTAAAAAAGATCATTCAATCACCTTCATTTAACCCGCTCTTTTTAAGTCAATTAAAAAACAATAACATTTTATACCTATATTTTTAATTAATGGACAGTCAACAATTACATTCATACATTAGTATTCTAACTTTCATATATTAAATAAACGAGATGTCATTAAATATTGCATTGAAATCGTAATACGTCAACTATAAAAAAATAAAATAAAAAACATGAAAGTATAAAACGGAAGGAGTAATTATAACTAACTAATTTATCCAAAAGCACACATCATGACAGCAGCTCTAATCAATTCATTTTTAATTGATTTTTTCATTTAAATATTTGATCATACTATAATATCACAATAAAATAATACTTCTATTATATCAAACTATGAAATCATTATATTATTTACAGCCCCCACACTTCTACGCTGAAGTACACGGAAAAATAAATCGCAAGTATTCCTTAACTAATCAAAGACTAGTACTTGTGTGTTAACGACTTACCTACAACTACTAAACATTCTAGTTCTTTACCAGTTAAACTATGCGGGAAGAGTTGGAGACAATACTTCTTTTCTCATTATTGTTTAATTTGAATTGTGAGGATTTTTATTATAGTATTAAACATATCTAATACTAATATTTATTACATGATCATTTTAATTTAAGCTAAAGAATGTGCGTCAACTAAAACTATAAGATTTATTAATTCTTGAAAATCAAGTTGGACAATCTTGATATAAATAGACTTAAATAGGCATAAATTACAACTTATAATTGCTTTCTAAATTATAATTCTAATTATTGGAAAATCAAATTGGACAGTTCTCACAACAGGTATAAATTACAACATAATATTGCTTTGTAAATTCTGTAGGAAAAATACATGTTTGAATATCTTGTGAATCAAACATGCTCCGGGGTCTTTTCTTATTTTCAGAGAGAAGTGAATCAGGAAAATAAGTCTCTCGAAATATGAAGCTACTACAATAGTATTGGTCTTTCTGCAAAATTGTTAAAGCATCTGAAGTTGGATAGGTCTTGGGCAAGGGCAACCAAATCCAGTAAGGTTATGCTGCAGCAGACCGTTTCTCTTCCTGTTCATCGAGGTTCAGAACTTCAAGCAACTTAGGCCATGATTCTGGAATCCCTCCAGGTAAATCGAACTCGAGCAACTTTCCTTGGCTACGGTAGAACCCCTCCACCGGTTGACTCTGTCGAAACCAATGAACAATGTCATGACCATGTAACCATAATTGCAAACTATAACTCAAAATAAAACATTTCGGAATAGGCTAATAAAAACTTGAGAATACGGTGCATCAAGTTCTAGTTTGTCCTTTTTAAAAGAAGTGCAAACTTGCTATCCGATCCAATGAAAATAGTAACAGAAGTCACAAAATCAGCTTTTAGACTATTGAACCTGGTGTGTCTAACTAAAAGCTAAGCGTTTAGAATTACAGTGCTTTTTAGCTATGTGGAGAAGAAATGGATACATGGTGTTTATTAATTGTACTGTTGTACAACATAGTAGAGGCATGAAAGACGAGGGAACCCCCCAAAACAGTTGCGAAGTACTTCCACATAGAATTCTTCACGCACAGGATTATGAAGTCATTTACAAAACATATTTTGGATTTTAGACATGTTCGCATGACAGAGAGGCAAACAATAAATGAAATGACAAGAAAAGTTCGATTATGGTCATGTGTGTTACCATGCCAAGTCCAGGCCAGCTTTTTGCATATTATATAGAAAAGTACGCATCAAATGATGGTCAAGCAATACCATGTTTTAACAGTTAACACGAAATTACTCTGGCTACACAACACAAGTACATCATTTACTCTGATACAAAATGAAATTAAGAAACATATGAGATACCTTGTCATTGTATATGCGAAGCCTTTCCTTAACAACAACTTCAGTATCATCAGATCGAGTAAAAAGTTTTGTGACACACTGTGGAGGAGGGAGAAGTGGGGCCATGGTGATACTAGGCCTCCCATTTTCGCCCTCAGCATTAATAGAAGCAACATTGAAATTCTTTCCGCATTGACTGCAAATTCGTCGCCCTAGACATTTATCAATCAATACACCCTCAGGAAGCTTGAGATTAACTACCAACTCAATGTCTGTTACATCATCCAATATTTCCTGCAGATGCATTAAACTAGAATAGTGAGAATCCAAGACAAACACCATTTTAATGTGCCAAACATACTATGGATCAGGTCCAGACTGCTCTATTAAAATGAAAACTTAGGCTAACATATAGCTGAACCTCAAAGTCTCCCAAGTTACAAAAGAAGAATATGACAAGCGTAGACTTAGGGAATCCAGTCGCAGATTCAGAAAATTATCTCAACCATATCCACAGTTTAAGGAGCACATATTACAAGAAATCGCAGCAATACAGACATGTAATTAAAATTAGCTAGTAGCTAGATGTACAATCCATGAAAGCTGTTTCTTTATACCTGTACAGAACCTCCAAAACAGAAACTTTAAAGGAAATTTTGGTGATTTTCACATATGAAGACCTCAAAACTATTAAAAAGATTACAACTATAGTGAACCATATTGTTTCATTCCTACAAAATAAGGCTTTTTCCAGAACATTTTGGCCATTATTACATACAATGATAAAATATTCATTCAGGCCATACAAATCACATAACTTATATTTCAATGATCAAACTCTGATACCAAGTAAACAAATGCATCTCAACAACTTAACATATCGTTAACCATATAGTTTCAAAGAACTTACTGCCTGTCTGACTGTTCGAGGAAATCCATCAAGAATAAAACCAGCTTCACCTCTTGCTTCTCCTGCCTCGAGCCTCTTTGATAATAAATTTATAATTATATCATCTGATACCAATTTTCCTTGGTTCACAATCTCCCCTAGCTGCAACACACAATTCAGATCAATACCGCAGTAATACTTAAGACATACATATATATGCACGTTTCAATATACTCCCTCCAACATAAAAAGATTGTCTTTGTTAATTTTTAACTATTGACTTTCACAATTGTGATCTCATGTATTTTTATGTACTATAATCTTTGATAATAAAATACACCAGATGCTAATATTTTTTAATGTACTTGGTTAACATGACAATTTTGATCAGCAACAAAGTGATGCCTGTCAACTAAAAAAGCTACAAAACTTCTCGTCTTAAACCATTAAATCTTAAACTGGACAATTGTTTTGGGGTGGAGGGGGCATATATACGATTTTATGTGCGACAATGGAAGCTACAAACTTTAACTATTCAACTCAAACTGGACAATCTTTTTCCAGACGGAGTTAGTATCTATAGTTTCTAACTTTCATGGTTGACTTTTTATATTTTGATATAAATTATTTTCATATATGTTGTATAATATTTCGTCAGAGCAAATAAAAAAAGGGAGCCTTTTAATGTATTTTACTATAACAAATTACATCTTACTATCTTAATTCAAATCGCTGTTACGAATGTCAATTAATACTACAAAGTTACTAAATTTTGATCATTCAAACTCAAATGGACAATCTTTTTAGGACAACTAGCTGCATGAATTAAAGCTGTAGAATTGGTCAACAGTAACCATTAAGCATCAACCTAGACAATCATTTTGGGGTAAAAAAACTAAGCAGTAGATATATTATACCCAAAGGTATATCTGTCAATTAGATCAAGCTGGACAATCAAATTGGACAATCATTTTAGGACAAATTAATTAGAATTATATACAGAAAATTCCATACTTGTTTGGAGAGGGGGCCAGATGAAGATAATTCTTCTCTCACAAGATCTCCAGTAGCGATGTGGGGCACACCGAGGAGAGCAGAGAGTCTACTAGCGTAGGTGCCCTTTCCGACACCTGGACAACCTAGGAACACCCATTGTATATTCCTAGGTTTCAGATCTGTCTGACGTGAAGTCCATTGGGTTGCTGAGCTGGCGGAGGTAGAGAGGTACCTAAGGGAGGCGGTGGAGGTTGACGTGGATTTCAAGAGGCGGAGGACGGCCGCCATTTGAGAAGGATGTGGAGGAGAAGGAGGAAGACAAGGTCCAGTTGAACTGGAATTTGTTCGGTAAACCTAAAGAAATGTCCTGTTGTCGGCACGGTACTCTGTTATTACTAGTTGACCCTATTTATTAAGCTCATCATTACGAGTTTTCCTTTTACATTTTAACACCCGCCTGTACCCTCTATTGGATCTTCATTAAGAAATAAATTGTGAATGTGTCTCAAAGCCCTAAATTTGGGTTGCTTATTTATTACTAACACGAGATTCTCTTCTTCACGGGACTCAAACATATATCATATGAAAAGACGAGACTTTCACTCAAACAGTTTAACAGTTAATCTATGTGTAGGGATAAATTTCCCTTTTTATTATGTGTTAACTTTTTTTAGCATATAAAGAGTAGTATCAATACTAAGGCAAAATGATGTTTTATCGTGGGCCATTTCGTTGACTCGAATTTTAAGTGACATTCGTTTATTTATTTATAAATAAATAAGTGAATTTCAGTGCAACAATATGTTTCATCATATGAACATTGTCGTTTACTTAGTAACGTGCGAATCAAGTAAATACATCGGGTTAAATACATAAATTCATAATTAATACAAACTAAAAAAAGAATATAAAAAGTTATTTCTGGACGAACTGCATGCATATCATGTGATCAAATTACTCGTGGAAATAACAACATAGTGAGTAAATGGTGGCTTTTAAGACATGGGTGAACGAGAGTTAATCGAATAGCCTAGTGGAAAAGGCTTTTGCTAGTGACCAAAAGGTCCTGCGTTCGAAATTCACATTCATCGCTAATTTACAAAAAAAAAAAGACATGGATGAACGAATGGAAAGAACAATTAAACATAAGTGATGATCATCACCTTTTGTCTTGTATTACTAAGAAAAAAAGTAGAAGAAAACAAAATTAAAAACAATAGCTATATATATGTTCTCAAAATCAAAATTATTTAGTAATTTTTTTTAAAAAAAAATTGATTACAATGGGAATGAAAAAATGAGATCCAAAATTGGAATCATAAACGATCAAGGGATACTTTGTTCCTAAATGATCAAATACATGATTTTTTTCCCATTCCGGTGTATATCTTGCTAAGAGATTCTCCTTATTTAAGGAGTTATGAGATCAATTTTTTTTTAGAATAATTTCTTCACCTCGGACACATTTGGCTCGTTTAGAAATAAGCAACTAACTTCTCGACAAAATGAGAACGTTCCGCGTTTGACCAAAGCTTGGTTTGGCTTGTAAAATAACAAGTCAAGTCTTAAATTCGATCGAGGTGATCAAAAGATTCTTCAACTCGAACACTATATTACTCATGTGGAAATGAACAACAAACTTTACTAGATTCACCTCATGAGTAAATTGTAGCAGTTGATTAAAAATATGTGGTAAATAGAGTTAATCGAATAGCTTAGTGGAAAAAACTCTTGTTAGTGATCAGAAGGTCTAGGTGCGATACTCACCTCATCGCTAATTTATAAAAAAAAAAAAAAAAAAAATATGTGGTAAATAATGGGATGCCAAAATATCTGAAAAACTTGTCTAAACCTGTGGCTACAAATTATCTCCAGAGGGAAAAAAAAAAACTCCCCAATGGATATTCATGTTGGAGTTGGAAGACCAATTTTATTGTTGAGTTCAAGAAACAAGAAGGCCTTGAAACCATGCTGCTCTAGAGGTCCTCCTAGACCACCACCTGAACAAGATGATGCTGGCAAGAATGATAACAACAGTAAAGGTAAATCATGGTTTTTTTTCGAGTATTTGCTTTGCTTGATTTCAGTTTGCTTTTGTGAGTTTGATGGATCATAATTGGTGACAAGTATTTGCTAACACCAAACGAAAGCGAGGGAGAAAAAAGCGAGAATGGGAGCTCTCTGGTTCTGCAGCTGATGGAACAAGTTTATATAAATGGTGTTTTCCGGTCGACGTTGTGTTACAGTACATGTTAACAACCTCCTTGAAGAGTAGGAGCAACCCTCTTTTTTTAGTTTATTGATAGATATAACCGATTGGGAACTCTAATTCGATCAACCATTAACGAGTAATAACAATGTTCGACACATGTAAGGATGCATATACATTGTAGATGGAGTGCTCTACTCAATGTGGTGACCGAAAAAGAAGACGATAGCTAATTCTGACATTTTTGATTCACTACTGGTAAAACCAGAGAACTAAGTCAATATTTGCATTAATTGTGAAGCTTACTGATATCAATTACAGTTAGTACTTAGTCGAGAACAGATGCAGTCGTGCAGAACCAGGATGAAAACATAGGGGGGAGGGCGTTCGAAAAAATAAATAAAGTTCCCCCCTCTAGGTCGGCCCTTGATCAGGAAGATCTGAAGGATTTCTCCTTGTTTCAGATCATTACCACAATGTGTCCTATTCTGACCAAATACATTGTTGTTCTAGTCTTCCTTGCCTAGTCGAATTCTTTACATGTCTGCTACTTGTCCTCCTAGTTCTCCTTGATTTTCTTCGTCCTACGAGGTGTATGGGACTATATATCTTGTATTGCTTCAAGAAAACTAAGATTCAGAAAAGTATTAAGTTGAATATGTTGTTCAACATGTAAGGTGATGCATCCAAGACTGATTGGAATAAGGCTTGGTCAAGCTTTAAACGTCGAGGCAAGAAGAGCATTTTCTCTCAATTCAACCCGAACAAGTACGTAAGCTGGAATCCAAGGCCGTCCAACTATCCCCTTTCGGAAGAAGTGGATCCCATCAAAAGAGCAGAGAGATCAAACCTCATGTTATGGACTAGTCCGAGGTTCACTTTGATCGGTGCCAGTGTTATTGTAACGTTACTAATTGTTTACACTGTTCTTGCTCCAACTAACAAGTGATTGTTTGAAAGCTTACACTGTACTTATGAAACGTCGAGAAGACGAGAAGATTTGATAGGATGCTACCTTCTGAATATATATGTAAATACAGCAGCCTCTGTAAATCCTGCATATTTTACTACCTTGGATATTGAGGAAACCTGTGAAAGTTAAGTTATTTTCTAAGCATTATCTGATAGTGTTACTAATGATATTTGCAAACAGGTATGTACCTACAATTAAATGGTTACAATAAAAATGTGATGATTTATTTTGATTGTGGTTATCAATTTTGTTGAAGCTAATGGAATAGGCCATGAAATAGGATGTAATGAATAAGGATGGTATGGCCAATGAGTCATGCCAAGTAATGAATTTCGATAAGGATATATCATAAAAGGTGACTTTGAGGGTCGAGTACAACATAAAAGTTAACATATGAGAAGACAATTAAGGCGAATGTTTTGAATGTTGTGTTGTTCTGAGTGAATCAGTACAAAACATATATAAAAAAAACATTAACTATATCATTTGAGGTGTAATTGTTCAAGGATAAAATGAATGATAAGATTCATCTCGATTCACTTCAAAAAAAATAGACCAATAAAATATATCGAAATTTAGAAGAATCATTATAAATATTATTTTGCCCGTAAGAGTGATCGAGTCGACATGAGCATGTTAGCTTGTGACCGCGAGTTCACGTATTCGATTTTTCGTACTAATACTTGCTTTGATCAAATCTATCAGACGAAGCATGTCTAACATGATTTACTTAACTAACTTGGTCAACACTCGATAATGCCCTTGAGTCACATTATAAATGGAGAACTAATTTAGAAAATGGAGCAGTTCATAATGTAATTTTTTCACCTTTTTTTTGTTTGTAAATTAGCGATAAGGTGAGTTTCGAACCTAGGAACTTCTTGTCACTAGCAAGAGCCTTTTTCACTAGGCTATTCGATTAACTCTTTTCACTTTTAGTTAGTGCATATATTTACGTCAATCAATCGAATCAAGTTGATAATTAACCCATCAAAACAACAACTAAATAGAGTTCACCGGATAGCCTAGTGAAAAAGGCTCTTGCTAGTGACCAGAAGGTCTTGGTTCGATACTCACCTCATCGCTAATTTACAAAAAAAAAAGAAAAAAAACAACTAAATAGGAGACTCAATTACAATTTTACACCTCACCAAAACTTCCACAAACAACTACACTTGAAAATGGCAAGCAACAAAATAGTACTTTCACACACCAAAAACCACTATTTGGGTGTGTCTATAGCAAACAGACCAACCCAAAGAGTCATATACCAAATGGGCTTGTCTAAAGCCCAAAACAATAACCCTAACCCTTGCAATAAATAAACGCTTGATTCAGTCTACTTCATTTTCACTTCAAAATCTCAGTTTCATTCATCAGAGCCTCCAGTTTTTGATACGAAGGTAAAACTCAACAATACTCATAATTGTTTCAAATTAATCCCCCAATACTTTTGCTGCATCTTATAGCTTTCAATTTTCGTATGATTTAGATAGATTATTTCATATAACTGATTATTCGTGTTTTTGTACTAATTTTTTGTTTATCTTTATCTGGTATGTATTGTTTTATGTTTATGTGTCTTTGATTATTGTTGTATAATGCAGATCAGTGTTGAAATATTGTATAGAAATTAAACATTTGTTGTTGAATATCGCTTTATATTGTATAAATGTGACAACGTTGATATCTAATATATAAATGTTACAACTTTGGTGTTGAATCTAATACTAAGCAGAAAAGTAGGATTTTTTTGGCTATATGTTACTTTCATTATATGTAATTGCGTTCAATTAATGTGTTTTATATGGTCTGAATTTAGTTGATTTCAGATAGTATACATATGACAACATTTATGTTTAATGTAACACCGAGCACAAAAGATTGGATATTTTGGCTCTATGCTTGTTACATTATATAATTTATCTAATAGGTTTCTACTAGTATGTTTTAGAGGGTTTAGATATCTTTTTTTACTGATCTATGTAGTATGTTATTGTTTAAATCTATTTTTTGTTAAAATAGTAGTCATGGAATCATAATCGATGAGTTTTTATCTTCTAATTGTAAAGTGATGAACTTTCTATTATATGGCAACAATTTGGTCTTGCAGAAGTGTATGAATACAATGAAAATTAGACTTACATGTTGAAGTGTATGAATGTAGAGCATATTGGATCACTTCTTTGTCCTTTGATTTATGTTTTTGTGATGGCTCAACAAGTTGAGTTTGCATCTCATTTGATGATGAAATTTTGTGGCAGTAATTGAATACATTTATTTGTAATTATTTCACTGAGATTAGAAGCTGTTAACAGTTAATAATTTGATGAATTTAAGCTTGTTGGTCATTACCAGTATTACTGGGATATTGCAGGTTCTGGTTTTGTTTTTTGGTAATTAGCATGATGAATGGGTTTTATAGCCTTTTTGATTAATTTGTACTTGAGATGCACTGTTAGAATTTTTCCAATTGAAAGGGATAAAATGTGAGATGCATTTTTTGTTCTATGTGGGGCTTCATGTATGTAATCTATACCTAAGGTTTATAATTTTATGTATTGTGTAGATATCTTAAATGGCTGCCGCTGCTGTACGCCCCACTGTTACTGTTCAGCCACTTGAAAATGACATGGCTACTGATGGTGCCAATGCTGTCAACTCGTTGCCACTCCCTGATGTTTTGAAGGCACCGATCCGACCTGACGTTGTTTCCTTTGTGCATGACAACATCTCAAAGAATAAGAGACAACCATATGCTGTCTCCAGGAAGGCTGGTCATCAGACCTCTGCCGAATCCTGGGGTACAGGGCGAGCGGTGTCTCGTATTCCCCGTGTTCCTGGTGGTGGTACCCACCGTGCAGGACAAGCTGCTTTCGGTAACATGTGCCGTGGTGGTCGCATGTTTGCTCCAACGAGGATCTGGCGCCGATGGCACAGGAAGATTCAAGTCAACCAGAAGCGTTACGCTGTCGTTTCTGCTCTGGCTGCCTCTGCTGTCCCCTCCCTCTTGATGGCCCGTGGACACCGTATCGAGTCTGTTCCTGAAGTTCCATGTGTTATCTCAGACTCTGTTGAAGGGATTGAGAAGACTTCCAATGCGATCAAGGTCCTTAAGCAGATTGGTGCCTACCCTGATGCCGAGAAAGCAAAGAACAGTGTTGCTATTCGTCCTGGTAAGGGTAAGATGCGTAACAGGAGGTACATTTCCAGGAAGGGTCCTCTCATCGTTTACGGCACTGAAGGTGCTAAACTGGTCAAGGCTTTCAGGAACATTCCAGGTGTTGAAGTGGCTCATGTTGAACGTTTGAACTTGTTGAAGCTTGCCCCTGGAGGCCATCTTGGAAGGTTTATCATCTGGACCAAGTCTGCATTTGAGAAATTGGATGAAATTTATGGCTCCTTTGACAAGCATTCTTTGAAGAAGAAGGGATATGTGCTTCCTAGATCGAAGATGGTGAATGCTGACCTTGCTAGGATAATCAACTCTGATGAGGTGCAGTCTGTTGTCAGACCCATCAAGAAGGAGGTTAAGAGAGCTCCATTGAAGAAGAACCCACTCAAGAACCTCAACGTTCTGCTGAAACTCAACCCCTATGCTAAGACTGCAAAGAGAATGTCTCTTTTGGCTGAAGCAGAGCGCGTGAAAGCCAAGCAGGATAAACTTTCCAAGAAGAGATCTCCACTCTCGAAGGTATACAATTTTTTTATCACCCTTATCTTCAATGGCTGTAGTAGAATATTTTTTATATAGTGAATCATTCTATGCCATCTTTTATTAACATGCCTGGTTTATTAAAATTCACATTACTGTTAATCCCTGCCACATAATTTTATTTTAGCTTTATGTTGCATGGTTATTTGATAAAATGTGTATGCCCTTCTGTTTCTTAACATCATCTTTCCGTGTTGCAGGAGGAGGCATCAAAGGTCAAGGCAGCTTCCAAGGCGTGGTATAAGACCATGATCTCCGACAGCGACTATGCCGAGTTCGACAATTTCTCCAAGTGGCTTGGAGCCAGCCAGTAATCTTGCTAGTAATACATTTTTCCTTTAAAGTTAGTTTGGAAGACATGAATGTGACGAAGTCCGAGGAGAACGATGTATACTCTATGTTGGTAGTTGAAAGACATTATTTTGGTAGTTTTTCCTTTCGTTCAAACAATTTTCCCATTTCCAATGCTTTGATGTTTAACTCTGTATTGGTGCTTGATTTTGTTTGGTGGATTTATTTTATCTTAAAATTATTACCTGTTTAAGACTAATTCAATTTTCAATATTTAATTAATCATAAAATCGTCTTTTTAAATTTCTAATAATGAGTTGAGTATCTTCATAAAGTTTCACTTGTGTAGTTTGGATTTGTTTTCGAAGTTGTCAAACCCTAATTTCTTTATCATTTGGTTGGTAAAATTACGAAGTAAACTGAACTACAGAAAAACGATTACAATGTTGGAAAGGGGTGACATTTTGTAATAGTTCTACAGAAAAACGATTACCAAATTTATGATAATTTGCATGTCATAAAGTTTGTACAAAGATAATGTGACCAAATAAATATTTTATAGGTGGCTTTCAATCAATTATGACTGGTACTAACTACGGAAAATAAAATCAATTTATCTTCGATCGACAACAATCAAAAGATCAATTTATCTTGACAAGGATGATGATGTAGTGAAAATATTAACTTTCATGAAAAATTCAAATAAAATAAAGAATGGGATGTTTCGATTATTTGAGTGTGTCAAACTATTCAACCATATAGCCATAGATAATAAAGTTGAAAAGTAATCTAATCATTTTATCATGATATTCTAACACGTTTCTTTCATTCGATGTTAGAGACACAGTAATTTAATCATACTCCCTCTGTTTTTTTTAACCTATTGTTTGACAACAATCTACTTTATTAAAGACACAAAAGCATTACTCTTCTACCCCTATTTAATTGTATTGGTTCCCCCATAAAACTATTAGCTAATATCTTGAAAGTTGAGAAGTCAATAAAGCATACTACTTTATTAAGGATAAAATAGGAAGTATAATAAAAACACATTAAAAATAGTACACACTATCCTATAAAAATTGGTCTTCAGTAGAGCCGAGTTCCTTGTTTCCTAGGATTCTTCCAAAAACTTTGCCATGTCTTCGAGCTTGTGATATTAGGCAATCTCCTAGCAAGAATCTGTGACGAAAAAACATCAGTGAGAAGATGAATACTATTTGAATTTCAATTCAAGGCCAGAATAATACCAAATAAGAATATTTCATCAACTGTTTTGGCCATCCTGGTATAATCTCCATATGATATGGCATCTTGAAAGACTTGTAGGGCAATAGTTTTATTGATAATATTTATATTACTATTATCAAAAAGGCTAAGATTCTAGGAGCTATTTTGTATAAAGAAGGTGATGTTTATAGAGTCCGGAAACGTATGATTATGGTGTATATTGTATAAAGGAGTATGCTGATTTATAACTGATGTATTGTTTTGGAGAGGATGTTTAAAAAGTGCTTGATGGCGAGATCCCAGCAACCATTTCTCAAAACCCTGAATACGCAAAGATCAAAACTTTTGGAATCAAAGACAAGATTATTCATGTAAATCCAAATGCTCCAAAGAGTACTGGTTAAGGATAATAATTTATTCTTAACATTAACATGTGACTTCCAACCCTTGTTAATAACTTTAGCTAAATTGGTGTGGAAAGTGTTGTTGTTAAGACAATTCATGAGTAAAGAGTGGGGTGTCCAAACTAGGGTAATGATGTAACATGAGCTAAAGAGGTGAAATGATTCCTCTTGGTCATGTTTACCAAAAGAGAAAATCATAGGTATAAAGAGCTTTGTACGTTTGGCTGTATTAGTGAATAAAAACAAACGATTAAGTAGAAGTTTTCATAGAAGCCTTTTGATTTTTTTGGGTAAGGCTAATTTCTAGAGTTAGGATCAAGTTGGTCGAGGTATAGTTGCATAGTTGTTAGGTTTCTTAATGGTTGAAGAAACATTTTGAACAAGATTGTGATAAATATTTTTGTGGAGATTTAAGAGTGACCAAGGAGAGTAAGTATATCGCATTCATTATAGGGAACAATCTGAGTAATCAAATATACAATATGGGTGGGAAGGAGGAAATTAAGCAGACCTAAGTTCCACTCAAAAGTAGGGAGAATAAATACTAAAAAGTATTGTGATGGTAGGGTTAATTGAATAGCCTAATGGAAAAGGCTCTTGCTAGTGACCAGAAGGTCATGGGTTCGAAACTCACCTCATCGCTAATTTACAAAAAAAGAAGTATTGTGATGGTAGGGAAATATCATTTTTGTATATATTAAGAGAGAGGGGGGGGGGGGATTGGGGGAAGAAATCTAATTGTCATTCCAGATATTTACTAAATTCCCAAAATTAACAATCCACAAAAGATTTGAGCGAATAAAATTATAAAATGTGGAAAGACTCCTCCAGACCCATGAGACTGATGTTGCTTTTATGGCAATCGGGGGGAAAGAGTGTTTAAAACATTTGCTTTAATTGTAGATGCAAGTAAACTGTTTTGATTAGAGAAAAGTTTACAACTATTGTTTGCAAGGAGGACACTATTAAATAAAGAGAGATTTTTAAAATTGAAACCCCTAGAATTTGCATATAACGTAAGAAAAGACCAATTAACCAAATAATTTATTATTATTATTATTATTATTATTATTATTCTGATCATTTCAAAGAAAGTTTGCAAATAAAGACTCAAGTTTATGTATAATATTAAAAAGAAATTTGTAAACAGACATGGGATAAAGAAGCTTGGAGGTTAACACCGATTTAAGAAGTTATTCGTCCGGCCTGGTTAAGAAGTTTTGAACTCCAACTACTAATTCTTTTTTTGATATTGTCCAAAATATACAAAAAAAATGGAGTTTTCATTGGTGTGAATGCCTAAACTAATACCAAGATAAGGACCCAGAGAATTAAATTCATTAATATGCATGACCGAAATAAATTTATTTTTTAATGTGATGAGGTGTGTTTAGGCTAAAGAAAATTTGTGATTTTTCAAAATTAACAAGCTGGCCTGAAATGCAGCAATAGTTATGCAAGATGGAATTGAAGTTACAAACAGAAGATAAATCCAATTTTAGAAAAAAGTAACTGTCTTCCGCAAAAAGCAAATGAGTTAATTTAGGTGAATTTCTGGTAAAACAAATATCATATATTAAATTGTTGTTTTGAGCATGAAGAGGGGAGGCTGAAAGAGCCTCCGTGCAGATAGCAAAAAGAATTTGGAAAAGAGGATCCCCAAGCATTTAATCTAGCTTGTGCAAATTTCTCTAATTGTTATACGACCATATGTGGTTCTTTAATTAAGATTCCTTATGGTGCATGGGAGTGCAATTAACTTTTGAATGGTACCCATACCTATTCGGCTCGGTTCGAAGGCCACATTTAGGTATGTATATAGCAAACTCAGACCAGCCCAAAAATCAATAAATCAGATGGGCTTGCCTAAAGCCCAAAACAATAACCCTAAAGCTTGCAATAAAATTTACGATTGGTTCAGTCTCCACCTCCATTTTCACTTCAAAGGTTTCATTCATCAGAGCCTCCATTTTTCGATACGAAGGTAACCAATTTCACTCAACAATATTCATAATTGTTTCGAATTAATCCCCAAATACTTTTGTTGCATCTAATAGCATTCAATTATTAATTTTCGTATGATTTATGTTTAGTATTTGCTTCTGACTATTCATGTTTTTTGTACTAGTTTATGTTTATCTTTATCTAGTATGTATTGTTTTATGTGTATGTGTCTTTAATTATGCAGATCAGTTGAAATATTGTACTATACAAATGATATATTTTCTGTTAAATATCGGATTACATTGTATAAAGATGACAACGTTGATATTTAATATTATATAAATATTGGAGCTCAACTTTCGTGTTGAATGTAATACTAAGCAGAAAAGTAGGATTTTTTTGGCTATAGATTACTTTCTGTATATCTAATTGCGTTCAATTAATGAGATTTATATGGTCTGGATTTAGGTAATTTCAGATTGTATCAATATGACAACATTTTTGTTAATACGACACCGAGCACAGAAGATTGGATATTTTGGCTAATTGGTTTCTACTATTATGTCGTATGTTACTGTTTACATCTGTTTTTTGTTAATATAGTAGTCATGGAATCATTATTTTTTGGAGGCTGGGATAAGTTTTTATCTTCTAATTGTAAAGTGAATGAACTTTCTATTTTGTGGCAACAATTCGTTCCCGTAAAAGTGTAGGAATACAACGAAACTTAAACTTACATGTTGAAGTGTATGAATGTGGAGCTGATTCGACCACTTCTTTGTCCTTTGATTTATGTTTTTGTGATGGCTCAACAGGTTGAGTTTGCAAGTCATTTGATGATGAAATTTTTTCGAAGTAATTGAATACATTTCTTTGTAATTATTTCACTGATTCTAAAAAGCAATTAACAGTGAATAATGTGATGAATTTTGGCTTGTTGGACATTACCAGTCTTACTCGGATATTGCATGGTCTGGTTTTGTCTTTTTGGTAATTAGTATGATGAATGGTTTTTTAGCCTTTTTGATTAATCTGTACTTGAGATAAACTGTAAGAATTTGTCTAATTGAAAGTACTGAAATGAGAGATGCATTTTTGTTCTATGTGGGGCTTCATATATGTAATTCATATTTTTGGCTTATTATTTTATATATTGTGTAGATATCTTAAATGGCCGCCGCCGCTGTACGCCCCACTGTTACTGTCCAGCCACTTGAAAATGACATGGCTACTGATGGTGCCAATGCTGTGAACTCGTTACCACTCCCTGATGTTTTGAAGGCACCAATCCGTCCTGATGTTGTCTCCTTTGTGCATGACAACATCTCAAAGAATAAGAGACAACCATATGCTGTCTCCAGGAAGGCTGGTCATCAGACCTCTGCCGAATCCTGGGGTACAGGGCGAGCGGTGTCTCGTATTCCCCGTGTTCCTGGTGGTGGTACCCACCGTGCAGGACAAGCTGCTTTCGGTAACATGTGCCGTGGTGGTCGCATGTTTGCTCCAACGAGGATCTGGCGCCGATGGCACAGGAAGATTCAAGTTAACCAGAAGCGTTATGCTGTCGTTTCTGCTCTGGCTGCCTCTGCTGTCCCATCCCTCTTGATGGCCCGTGGACACCGTATCGAGTCTGTTCCTGAAGTTCCATGTGTTATCTCAGACTCTGTTGAAGGGATTGAAAAGACTTCCAATGCGATCAAGGTCCTTAAGCAGATTGGTGCCTACCCTGATGCCGAGAAAGCAAAGAACAGTGTTGCTATTCGTCCTGGTAAGGGTAAGATGCGTAACAGGAGGTACATTTCCAGGAAGGGTCCTCTCATCGTTTACGGCACTGAAGGTGCTAAACTGGTCAAGGCTTTCAGGAACATTCCCGGTGTTGAAGTGGCTCATGTTGAACGTTTGAACTTGTTAAAGCTTGCCCCTGGAGGCCATCTTGGAAGGTTTATCATCTGGACCAAGTCTGCGTTTGAGAAATTGGATGAAATTTATGGCTCCTTTGACAAGCATTCTTTGAAGAAGAAGGGATATGTGCTTCCTAGATCGAAGATGGTGAATGCTGACCTTGCTAGGATAATCAACTCTGATGAGGTGCAGTCTGTCGTCAGACCCATCAAGAAGGAGGTTAAGAGAGCTCCATTGAAGAAGAACCCACTCAAGAACCTCAACGTTCTGCTGAAACTCAACCCCTATGCTAAGACTGCAAAGAGAATGTCTCTTTTGGCTGAAGCAGAGCGCGTGAAAGCCAAGCAGGATAAACTTTCCAAGAAGAGATCTCCACTCTCGAAGGTATACAATTTTTTATCACCCTTATCTTAATGGCCGTAGTAGAATATTTTTTATATAGTTAATCATTCTATTCTCTCCTTTATTAACTTGCCTCGTTTATGGGAATTCACATTGGCATTATAGTAGCTACTGAATTACTTTGATATATTTCATGGTTCCATTTGAGGTTAATGCCATTGATTATCTGGTGCTGCTAACAAATTATGCAAATCCCTGCCACTAATAATCTTATATTAGCTTTATGTCGCATGTTGATAAAATGTGTATAGTTTATTTTCGAAGTATGCCCTGTTGCTTAACATCATCTTTCCGTGTTGCAGGAGGAGGCATCAAAGGTCAAGGCAGCTTCCAAGGCGTGGTACAAGACCATGATCTCCGACAGTGACTATGCTGAGTTCGACAATTTCTCCAAGTGGCTTGGAGCCAGCCAGTAATCTTGCTCGTATTACTTTTTCTTTAAAGTTAGTTTGGAAGACATGAATGTGAGGAAGTCCGAGGAGAACGATGAATACTCTATGTTGGTAGTTGAAAGACATGATTTTGGTAGTATTACCTTTCGTTTAAACAATTTTCCCCTTTCCTAGCTTTGATTTTTAACTCTGTATTGGTGCTTGATTTTGTTTGGTGGATTTAATTTATCATAAAATTATTACCTGTTTAAGACTAATTCAATTTTCAATATTTAATTAATCATAAAATCGTCTTTTTAGAACTCTAATAATGAGTTGAGGATTTTCACAAGTTTCAGTTGTGTAGATTGGATTTCTTCTTCGAAGTTGTTTTCACAACTACAGAAAAACGATTACAATGTTGGAAAAAGGGGTGACGTTTTGTAATAGTTTTAGAGAAAAATGATTACAAAATTGATAATAATTTGCATGTCATAAAGTTTGATAAAAAATTATGTAACGAAATAAATAATTTATTGGTGGTTTTCAATCAATTATGATTATAATCACGGGTATAATCAATTTATCTTCGACCGGCATAAATAAAAAATGAAAGTGACATGAACCAAAATAAGATCAATTTATCTTGACAAGGACGATGATGTAGTGGAAATATTAATTTTCATGAAAAATAAAAATAAAACAAAGAATAGGTCGTTTTGATTATCTGAGTATGTCAAACTATTAAACCATATAGGTAATAATGTTGAAAAGTAATCTAATAATTGTATCATGATATTCTAACAAGTTTATTTCATTTGATGTTACAGACGTAATAATACTTAATCATATTTCATTATAGCAAAAACTGACATCAATTGAGAGAATATAACTGTCAGTACATATCATTTAAAAAACTTCAAATTGCTATCTATTAAAATCTATATTACCAATAGTTAATTATATATACTTTCTGGTTTATATTACGTGTCTATGAAGGATAACACACGTCGTTTAAGTATGACATCATAGTACATATTTTGGTGTGTGGTATAATATGCTCATTATCGACTTCGAACAAACGTTGTAAACTTAGTCTTATATCTTTATTTTTTAAAAAAATAGTCATTTGTTTAAAATAATTTTCCTACTATAATTTTTCCTTAGTTTACTTCTAATACAATTATTAGTTATACTACAAATGATAATATGAACAAAACATGCAATAAAATTATCACGTGCAACGCACATCCCTTATAACTATAGTAACAATAATAATAATAATAATGAAGTACATTGTATCCCTAATAATAATAATAACAATGCAGTACATCCTTACTCTCTTCATCCCAATTTGTTTGTCTACTTTCTGTTTCAGGAGTGAAATTTTTACCGTTTTGACCATGAATTCGTATTAGCTGATAAAAATAATATAGTCATATGAGATATGTTAGATTCGTTTGAATGTATACTTTTGAAATATCAATCTTTTGTAATATTTACGCATATAAAATTCAAAATATTTATATTTTAAGTCATGTCTCAAAGAAAAAAAAAAGATTATTGATCAAAGATGTTAAGTTGGTGTGATGGTGAAAAGCAAATTCCGAAGAAGAAGAAGGAGGAAATAGTACATGGAAAAATTGAGAATCTACAAAGAACACTCAAATGAAGTCTTAATACTTTTTCAACTCCTCACCTATACATGGTCTTTCTAAATTCAACTTCTCTTGAACTTGGAAGAGTTTTGCATCAGGCATTAACACTGTTGACAAATTTTCTCAACATGAAAGTTAGGAAACGGCTCATCCATTAACATTTGGGAGACTTCTGAATACCCTCTAACACTTGTTCATAGACTACACGCCCTATTACCACAGTGATCAACCCTTCATCTAGCCTCCATCACCCCATCCTAGTCTTTGAGCTACTCATTAACTAGACTTATTGCAACAAATCTCTTCTTACCTCTCTATTGCCCACTAACATTGTTAATACCATTTTAAATATCACTCCCTCTGGCATGGAGAATTCCAAGTTTTGGAATAATTCGAAATTTAGCACCAAGGATATCAACAAGAAAATTACACTAATTCTCTTAAGGACTATCCTAAACTCTCAACCCACATATTCATTCCTAATGGTACTTGGAGCAAGCTCTACAAACTCTCTTTTCTTTCCAAAATTCACACCTTTCTCTGGAGACTCCTCCTTAACAGACTCCCGACTAATGATTTAATTGCCACCAAAACTAAGAATCAAATCAATCATCTTTGTCATCTATGCCTTTTTAAATTCTGATAGTAGTCAACATGTTTTTAATGACTGCATCCGCACAAAATCAATTTTTTCAAATTTCAATATTCACATTTCTTCTTCTGACCTTATTAGCCTAACGATCTCCCGTTGGCTAATGAAAAAGTGGACCAATTCTAACATGAAAGATATTCTTACGTTTAGGAAGTAATCTTTAAGTCATTTGGTTGATAAGGAATGAGAGTAATTTTAACTCAAATAGCCCAATCTTGCACAATTGCATTAGCCACATTAATACTATGGTCCAATCTTGGCACAACAACTACTTGAAGGATAAAGATACATCCCGCCTTACAAGAAGAATCTCCAAGGATTCTTACTATGTGAAGTTGCCACCTTTTCTCGCTTTCAATTCTAATTCCATTCTCATGGACAACTCATGTGCAAGAGATTGTAGTAGACGAGACAACAAAATCTACTTTGGGAATCACCACTCGGATAAAAGCAAATGGATCATTCAAAAGACCGTATTTGGAAAATGCTCTACACTTAAGGGATCAAATATTTTTAATGATGAAAATCACTCTTCCGTTTCCATTGAGAATGTTTATTATGCAGTCTTCATTGCCCTCCTTTTTGCTGGAAATATGCCTTACCACAATATGTTTATTGTTACCGATGCTTTTATTTCACAGATTTGGTTGAGACACTCCCATACTTTCAACCAAAAGAGAGATATGGACGTCTAAAGGATGATGACAGGAAATGTTGCAATCTTGTGTGGACTCCAACTCTCCAACTTATATTGGATGCTTTCAAAATCTTAGTGATGTAGTCATTCATGATTTTAATAGCTTGAACAATTGTAATAGCTCGTATGCGTCTTGTAATGATCATCATGACCCGAACAACTCTATTTATATCTAAATATCATGGTTATCTATCAAAAAGAAAAAGTAGTGGAATACACGTGCCGAATTGCAAGCACATAAAACAAAGCAACATACACCAACATATATGGTACAATAAATGAAGTGGATGGCTGTGGGTTCGACAATAAATAGTCCCTTTTTCATGGAAAAGTTTAATTTTGTTCAATCAACATTATATCCAAACAGAGTTCTCCTCGTTGAATTGAGGATATAGTAATTTTTCTTGGATTATTCAGCCTAAGCAGGAGACAATATACCTTGATATTATTGATTATTCTTTGATACAAAAGATTGTTCCATCTCAATTGAAAAAGAAAATAACGTTTCAGGAAGAGATCCATTTATGCTTCCGTCTTACTTTGATATTATTTTTTTCTTTTTACGCCTTTTACTGTTAGATTTCGCATCATTTTCTTCAATACTCTTTTGTTGGTTTGGTAGAACGGATCCAAGATTGCCTGAAACTAATTATAATTGGTAATGCATGCACGTGTCTAGCGATCACACGTGTGCCTCACGCATTACTCCTTTTCATACTAACTATAAGTAATTATTAGACTTATTTTCTTTTGGCCCCTTAAAGTATCCACACGCTTGCGGGAGGCCTCTCAAACTTTGCTTCTTTTCAAAACAGGGTCCAAACTATCATTCTTTTTAATTTACCCCCTAAAATGTTAAATTCAAATGAAATTTCATTTTAAAAGAAGGGCAAACTTGGAATAACACACTTATTAATTTTTTGGGGCACTTTTTAATAATAACAAAACTATAATTTTCAAATTAACTCCTCCTTCTTCCTCACATCCCATCCTCACGCGATGTACCAGCCTTGCAGGGGGCGACGTGTCCGTGTGAGAATGACTGCTGTTTACTTTTTTTTCCCTCTTATTTACTAAATGTATTATTTACCCAATAATTCATCAAAATAAAATATAAAAAATATATCATTATTTTATTTTTCGAGATCTATAAATAGAGCATAGGTTTGGAACATTTGGACACAAAAAAACGCATTTTTTTACAATGTTTGTTGTGTGCTTTTTATTGTTTGTTTTCAAGTTTTCAATAATCTATGTATGTTTCGATTTACCGAGTGATTAATAATATTGTGTGTGTTGTTTGAGTAAATTTTTAATTTTTTATTTTTATTTAAGTATTAATTTTATTTTAATTAATTAATTATTTCCAAATAAATTAAATTTATTTATTATATTATTAAAATTAATTATTATAAAGATTACAATTTTAATAATAACATATGTATAAATAATGTGATAAGTAAATATATGGTGTGGTACAGAATAAGGTGATGTGGAAGGGAGAGAAAGTGAATAAAATCCTGAATAAAACTCTGTTTTGAAAACTGAGTTCAATTGAAGGTGTAAGTGAGTTTAAAACTGATGTGACACTAAATTTAATCCAACCTTTGATGTGAATGGTCTATTCTCTACATATACTACTATTAAACTGTACTTCCATGTAAGATGCCAAAATTAAAGTTGCCACGTTGTTTTTGGTTATTGGATTCTCAATATTCATTTTCAATGTACTCCAAGTCACTTCTAAATGTGTCTCCACAGCTTTTTTTTTTTTTGTAAATTAGAGATGGATGTAAGTTTCAAACCCAGGACCTTTTTGTCACTAGCAACAGCCATTTCCACTAAACTATTCGATTAACTCACTTTACTTCCATAGTTCCATGTAATTCTAATAATCCACTTTTAAACTTTACACACACACACGATCACTAACTAAAATTCACGTGATCGCCCAGTGTGGAATCTGTCTTGTTTCCCTACTCCACTATTTCCTATACTACGCCTCTACTATAGGTTTCTTTCAATTGTCATTTTTCAATTTTTTTGTTCATATAAATTTTTTGTTCTTGATTTTTCTTCCAATCGTGTTTGATCGTGGTCGGTTCGAACCTTCAAACTCAAGTCAAACGTCAATTTTTAAGGCTTGACCAAGCTTATATATCCAACTTCAACTCTCTACCGTCTAATAACACTATTTCAGCTTTCTACCGTCTACCCCCATCACTCTAAATTTATATATCCAACTTCTAACTTTCACATGTTAAAATGAGCAAGTTTGAGTGTCTTAAAATGTCACGTATTGTCATAATTGTATTTTTATTTTGTTGTTTGACTTCATGTGGATGTATAAGCTCTATTTAATTTGAAAATGTGCAATTTCATTCGTTGTTGGTTTCGAAACTAAAAAACCGAAACGATTTTCCTCAAAACCTATATCAACCGAACCTATTTAAACCGAAATAATTTTCAACCGAATCGATTCATGTAGGTACCAAGACCGTTAAGATCGGTTTCACACAAAAAACATGAAAAAATCGATCGAACCGAAGCGAAAACATCTCTAATACTTTTGTCTTGGAATTTAATATGTAATGTTTGTTCCTATAATAAATGAGGGTATACAATTAAAAACTGAAAGATCATTAATTATTGTGTCAAAGTCTAAAACGACATTAAAACACGGAAGTAAAATATAATAATAATATTATTAATAATAATAATAATAAGAATACTTGTAATAGTAGTAATAATAATACTGTTCTTATTATTATCACTCCAAATTAATAAGGATGTTTTATTTATATTTGTCAAATTTTGAAAATTTTGGCTATGAATTATCACTAATCGATAAGAAATAATAGTCATATGAGATTTTGTTAGATTCGTCTAATATACTTTTTAGATGTCAATTTCTTATAAGTTTTACTTTTATAAAATAAGAGATATTTATGTTTTAAATTGCGTGTTCATGACCATATAGAGTCAAATAGGAGGAGTAAAAATGCGTACATATATCGTGAAAATATGCTTTGGGGGACAAAGTGTAGAAATATAGAGGGAGATATTTTATATGGTATTAGAGCCTATCGATTCTTGAGGCCTAAGTACACATTCCGTTGCCCTGCCGGTGGGTTTTCTACTATGTAATACTCACCGGCGGGATTTTGTTGATCTTTTTTTTTTCTCCAATATTTCTTGAAAATTTATTTTATTTGAAATCTACTACAATTATTATTGTTGCAAACTCATGGGAATTTAGACAAATTACCATGAGTTTGAGGGAGGGAGATAAGGATTATGAACAAATGGGAGTAGCCCATTGAAAAAAATAAAAGAAAAAAAACAATTGATTTATTCTACTTCAAGTTGAAGTGGAATTTTGAACAAGATCTGGCAGGTTCGAAAAGGATGGCGTTCCTGGCAGTTACTGATTGACGAATTAAGCATTGTCTGGCGAGTCCTATACGCATTGTCTGGCGAGTCCGATACGCATTGTCTGGCGAGTCCTATACGCACTGATCTGACCGGGTTCGAAAAGAATGGCGTTCCTGGCAGTTACTGATTGAAGATTGGCGGTACGTGTTGTCTGACGAATCCGACACGCACTGATCTGACAGGTTCGAAAAGGATGGCGTTCCAGGCATTTATTGATTGACGATACGGGTTGTCTAGTGAATCCTACACGCACTGATCATGGATCCGGCTTGATCCAAAGTACTTTTTTTAATGATTATTGTTGATGTATTGCAACAGCTGGCAGCGGTTAAGAAAAGTTGGAAACCTAATTATGATGATGATGATGATGATGATGATGATGATCAAAATAAGGTGCATTATTGATTACTCTAGTTTATTATTAACAACCCGTGGCTTTGGTCTAGTAGTTATCGACCCAGCCTCCACACTTAACGTACTAAAACTTTATAACATTGTTCATTATACGACCTAAATCCCAAATTGTTTATCTATTTTCTATTAAAAATTTTGATCATGAATTCGAATTAGCAAATAAAAAATAATATAATTATATGAGACATAAGCTATAAATATTTTCAACAATATTCGAATTATTATTTCATCGATTTTACTATACTTCATTGTTTAGAAATTTTTACACTTTTTAAAATACCTATTGATCATGCTTGCAATATAACTATACTTCCTATAATTGTAATCCACTTTTAAATTTTACACACACGATGATTAACTAAATTTCATTCCATTACATGTCTACGAATGATGAAAATGCATACAACGTGAATGTATACAACCTCAAAAACTTCTAAATGATGCGCGCGTGTTTTTGATTTATCAAGATTCTTGTTGCGTAATCCACTAATTCATATATATAGTCTACGCCGCTACCTATAGGCTATAAACATATTCTAAAAAGCAAAACCTCCTTTGTAACAAAAAATATCACATCAATGACGCCACCTCATTCGTGCAGCAAACCTAAGAACAGACCTCCCCTACCAATGCAAAAATTTCGCAGGAAAAAAATGTGAACGAGTATTTTGAACGCAAAAAAATATTTGAACATTTTAGCTAAACGGAAAGCTGCTCAAGGTGCTCCTGGTCAAGCAGTTGAGGCTCCTCCTAGTGCTGGTGAGTGATTTTCGTGAATTATTAAAAGTGATAAACTAATATCGATATAAAAACATTATATTAAAATTTCTACAGATTTCTTACGAAACATACAAAAAGTTCCATATTTGAAATTATGGAAACGAAATGTTTGTATTTCGAAATTTAGTTTTTTTCGTAGAATAAGTTCAAGTTTCGACTTTTCTTAGACATATATGAACTAAAGCTATTTGTTTAAAAAGAGTTTATATAATGACTAAAATAATAATTCATAACCTTTGCCAATATACATATATAACATATAGCTCACACTTTTAATATTTAGATAATTACAATTGTCTATTTTCTTTCAGATCTAACTTTTAGATATCTTACAAATAATATTAAATGATGTAAATATTTTTCATAAAATTTTAATCATTTATTAACATATATAGCATTGATTTCAAAATATTTTATTTTATTTTTAGTGTAGTTGTTAAGATGCACATCCCACATCGATATCGGTGTCCTCCCGGGTCAATATATAAGATCTTGGGTTTACTCCCTCTATTGCCAATTGGTTTTAGAGTGGAACCTCATAGACTCTTAATATGGTATCAGAGCCAGACCCGAGTTATTGAGGCACGTGTAACCACAGCCGCCAATGTTGTTTCTTCCGGCATATAACGCCGCCAGTGTGTTTCCGACAAATATTACCGGCGAGGAAAATTCCGCCGACGATCGGGTTACACGTGAGGGGGAGTGTTAAGATGCACATCCCACATCGGATATCGTGTCCTCCCGGGTCAATATATAAGATCTTGGGCTACTCCCTCCATTTGCCAATGGTTTTTAGATTGGAACCTCATAGACTCTTAATAGTAGTTCATGCTTATACATATAATATTTATGTTTATTCAAATTTCTTTTGACATATACGTATAATTTGTTTTGATTTTTTTTTACATTGTTTCTTAAATGTTTTCGATGATGTAATAACATGGCTTAATTCTATGATTTAAATTAATAATAAATTATTATACTTTAAATAACTCGTTTTGTTTTATTTAAAACCGTTAGTAGTTTGCTCGTTCGATCAATTTGAGTCCTAATCGAGCCAAGCCCGTATAAGGGCCTTGTGATCACTATTTATTATTATTACTCATATGTTTTTAGGTAAGTTTATTGAGATATCCATCGAGTGATGACTCTGTTACAGAGTTGATATCGAGCCTAACCTCAGGGGGCCCACCTGGTGGGTCATTACACATAATGTTTCAGAAACGTTGCTTAATTTTATAGTTTCGAAACTATATCGAAAAAGAAACCTTGAACCGTGGGACAGCATAATTCAAGGTTAAAATGCAAATTGGATACGATGTAGTCTTCTATAATTTTCTTTTTTGTTGCACTCTAGTCAAGGTAATTAACTTTTTCCGGTTTTCTCCCGATTCTTTTGAATTGGTATTTCTGTTTTTCTTTTTAATTTTTTCGATCTTTTTTGGAAAAACAAATAAAAAAAAGAAAAGGAATCGAAAAAAAATCCAAAAACAAATCGAGAAAACAATCGAAAAGAAATCGGGAAAAAATTGAAACAAACCAAAATCAAAACATTCTCCAAAGCAACTACCAAAATCAATTTTTTTGCGAAAAATATCAAAAAACGAACATTTTTTCAAAAAGGTACAAAACCGAAAAATTGGACCATTTATTTGCATTAATTATTATATTTCATGTTTTTTATAGAACAAAATAAAGAATAGGTTAGACAGTAATATTTAATGTCTTTAAGGTCATATCTCTCAAAACATACATACCTAATTTGTCATTTAAATATTACATACCTAATTTGTCATTTAAAATATTACATAGCACCTTGAGCAGCAACTTTCCTTTTAGCTAGAATGTTCAAATATTTTATAAGCCATGAGGATGTGAGAAAAGGGTTGTCTATTAAGGAGGATATTGGAGGGGTATGATAGTGAATAGGTGAGGAAAATGAGGGAAAAAGTTGTGGAAATTATTCCAAAGATTGTTTATTCATGGAATGGGAAATGATTAGGGGGTGTTAAGGATGTTTTGATGTTGCTATTGAAGGAGTTTTGAATAGGATTAGTTTGGAAAAACGATGAAATTGTTTTTGATATGTTAGTTTTTAGTATAAATATTTGGATGCTTGAATGGCCTTATAGATTTGCTACAAATGGCCTTATACAGTTGTACAACGAAAACAAAAACATTGGTATGTTTACAAGGGTGCACTAAAATGGAAAATCAGCAGTTCTTGAATCCAATATAGGTGGTTACTCGGTCACATTGGTGGACTTACAGGGGGGGCTAGAGTCGGGGACTAGAGCCGTGAGTCCACCATTTTTGAATGTGTAAAATGCCCATCCCTCCACCCTAAAGAACAAAAGAAACTGTTCTTTGTACTTTTGGACTCCTAAGCCACAATTTATATTCACCATTGCTCAGTTAGCTTTATAGTAGTATTGTCAGTCTACACTTTTCTAGGCCTATTTCCTAATCTCCAGAACCAAAACCCCACGTTTGTCGACAACGTGGCCACGCTTGTATGCAACGTGCCCACGTTGGTATGCAACGTGTCCACCCTAGTTTGAGACATTAAATGTGGCCACGTTTAGTCGCGAACTACATGTTATTAATAATTCGAACACAACCCTCAAATCGTAACATTCAATTCGAAAATTCTCTGAATCAGATCTTCAATTCAATAATTCGATTTAAATCATTGAAGTATTTTCTATTTTCAATAATGTAGTAATGCATCTTTAATTTTAAATAATACTTTTTTAATTTATAATTAGAAATATGATTTTACTATTCAGAGAATAATATAATAGTGCATTTTCTATTTTCAATCATTTTTTGTAATGAAAATCTAATATTAAACTGTAACGTCCCGCCCCCGAACCGGGTCGGAACGTTATTTGATTTGATGGACTGGCCTCACAAACCATCACGGGTCTCTCCAGCACGTTTTGTCCTCACTCACGTGCTCACCGGGACACTTCCCAGTGGGTCACCCATCTAGAATTACCCCACGTCAAGCACGCTTAACTTTGGAGTTCTTCTGAGTTGGGCTACCGAAAAAAAGATGCATCTTGATGGTATGAGTAGTACCTATCAAATCATATCAAACATATCACATCACCCACTCTGGGCCGGGTATTACAATCTCCCCCACTTAAACACTCAACGTCCTCGTTGAGCCACATCCAGGACCATACCATCCGTGTGAGACTCTAGAGGTGGCTCCTACGGCCTCAAGAGGTCACTCCCGTACTCGACGTAGCACTTTGCGTCGCATAGCACTTAGATCTCACATTTCGGACGGCCCCGCTCTGATACCATTTGTAACATCCCGCCCCCCCCCGAACCGGGTCGGAACGTTATTTGATTTGATGGACTGGGCCTCACAAACCATCACGGGTCTCTCCAGCACGTTTATTAGATACTAGACAACATTATTAAATATACTATAATACTATCAAGTAACATAATTTGTAACACTTAATGACTTTTATTATTTAAAATATAGCATATTAATACATCTTATACTTTTATTTAGATACTAGACAACATTATTAAATATACTAAATATAATAAGTAATGAGTTTGTCATAATGGTTAGATACTTGGTTCATCACCTTTGCAACCAACGTTCGAATCCACTTAACTCTACAAAAATACATCTTTTATAGATATCACAATTGATATTGATTCTGGTACATCAACGTGCCCACGTTGAAAATTAACGTGAACACTGGTTAGGGGACCTGAGGGGCCTCAAACCGGGCCAAACCCACCGAATTTGAGGTGGGCTCAAACCGGGCCGGGCCTGGGGCCTAGGAGTGAAGCCCCCATCTGGTTCATTAGTTAAGGGGCCAGGGGCCGAACGTAGGTCTAGTGGTCCGATGGGGGGCCGTCCGCTAAACAACCCTAGATGGAAGTGAATTATGTAATGATGAAGTGTATGCATTGGACTTTACGAACATTAAAGATACTTTCATTATATATGATATATCTCGAATCGAATGTCCCGTTTAGTTTTGAAAGTGTATTTCACTACTAGAGCGTTCCTTCAGACACAAATTCCAAGTTGTTTTACGAACTTCCAGTAGGCAGTATTGTAACTCCGAACGTCAAACTTTTTTTTTTTTAATCGAACAAACTTAATTTTGGAGGTTTGATGGATAACTACACTAAACCTAACTTGCGCAACTTTCTCTAATTATTACGATTATATGTGGTTCTTTATGTTATAACGGCGGAAGCGAATTAACTATCGGATGCGAATCTTAGGCAAAGAATCACGTCAAGTGCACGAAATAAAAAACACCAAGAATGTAACGTGGTTTCCCTAACAATAAGTTAGGACTACTCCACGGGCTCCAAGCCAC
>QFAX02000576.1:0-63978 GCA_003412495.2 Echium plantagineum
TGTGTTGGGTTCAAGGTTTTGTGTGTGGAAACAAGTTTACTCACTGGTTAGTGGTTGTATGGAGGAGGACACTGTACTATCCTAATACAATTTATACTTTACTTCTAGTTCTATATCTTACATATAAGTACTCCCTATTTATTTTGTTGCGATCCATAATACTTTTACATTTTTACATATTGTTGAGGAATTTTGAACACTATTTATTAATTATACATTAATCTAATAAGTACAATTTTTTTATATTTTTTCCTCCATGTTTTTGAACATAGAGTTGAAGGATAATTGAAGTGGTTTCGATTCCTCTGGGGTTGATTCTCAATTGAAGTGGTGTACACGGAAGCCAAGGTACCCCTGATTACTGAGGCACATTCCGCGCTAACCTCCGACATTAATCCTGAGTTGTAGAGTTTTTTTTGTAATTAGCGATGAGGTGAGTATCGAACCAGGACCTTCTGATCACTAGCAATACCCTTTTCTACTAGGCTATCCGATTAACTCTAAAGTTGTAGAGTTAGGTGAGTCAATTCCGAGATCACTAAAATTTTACTAGGCTGATAACTAACCAGCTCAGGTCGTGGAGCTTACATGGAGCAAATTCAAGCTCTAATCTAGTTCATTTATTTGAAGACGTAACTTTAGTAAGGTTAACCATAATTACTGACTTAATTAATTATAACATAAACAAAACCCGTAAATTATAGTAGAGGTTGAAGCTAATAAAAGAAATATGCACAATATAAGAAAACGGAGACAATAAAAGTCATAGCAAAACTTTTAAAACAAAAGAGTAAAGAAAAATATTTCTCTGTATTGTATAGTAAACTAGCCTGCTCGAGGCTCGGCTCGGCTCAATTCAGAATGAGGGGAGCTTCGAGCCTCCGCTCAACATATACCGAAGGTTAATGATGCCCTGATGCCCGGAGGCCACAACTCTTACATACCATTAGAGCCCTGATTAACACACATACAACGCTCCAACACCCACGCTATACATAATACGGAGTACATGATATGTTGCCGATCACAAACGCCTACATTAATGGAACAGAAAGCACATTTGGATACCAACAACCATAATTCTCCCTACACCATCCAGCATACAGTTATTAGCAATTCACAGGGGAACTTGGTGGCTGCATTATCATTCACGATTCGGGCTGCATCCCCTCTTGCAGCCGAGTTGGAGGCACTCAAAAGGGTATAAACTTGGTGTCTTGAGCATGATTACACAGGTTTACAGGTGGAGTTGGATTCTCAAAAATTAGTAGACTACCATTGGGGGGGGTTCTTGGGAGCTTCATTCCAAGATTGTACAGGCTGCTGATCTACTAGAGAATATGCGCTGCTCGTCTCTCATGTATGGTGGGAAAGCAACTCAGCTGCGGACTTTATGGCCAAGCAAGGGGCTGATCACATTTGGGCACCAGGAGATAAGCCCAGTCAACTTCGAGCTACTCTCGTATTCGAGCAGATTGGAGTCCCATACATTAGACGACGCAGATAGAGACCCGAGAATTACAGCAGTACTGAGCGAGCTCACATTGCAGGCTGGAGCTCTTGTTTCTTCTTTTTCAAATTATAATAAGTAAGGGTACAGTTATGAAAACAACACTTCCACATAAACATGAATAAAGAACCTGCTGGAAATGCTCAGGCCGAACTCTATTCACTACCAAGCACCACATAACATATATGGTAATTCAGGGACATACATAAAAAAAAATCTTTACCTCCACAAGGGAAAAATGGAGAGACTAAGGGATGTAAGTGAAATGAATGTGTTGTACACTTTTGCGGGGAAAGACTCGCAGTTTATCATTATGCATTCAGAGATTTGATGAATGCGGGATTTAAGCATAAATTCCCACATTCTATGTACAGTTATAAAGCCACGCATACAATGGAGCTCACAAATGTCGACCAGCAGTGTCTTTCAATAAAGAACATGATCACAAATCAGTAGGGTGAGCTTCTTTCTTCTGTTTCGACTTGTGATGGATCCTTGGGAACAATAAATCATTCAGTTGTCTTTCAGCACTATACTCTGAGGAGGCCTGCAAATAAGATATATTATTGTTTAAAAATGGTAAGCAGTTACAACATGAAAACGTTGAAATAATCAGGGTAAAATCTCATACCACTGCACTATACCGTGTATGAGATATAGCACAAAGGGAAATGTTCAACACAAATTACACAATTGAGTTTCATGTGCAAGTAAAATCTATTTAATGTACCCGTTTCTTAAATGCAATCGCAATGTCTGCACTTGAGTTCCAGAACATACTCTCAAGTCAAATCCAAGACTGTCGACCTATAAGAGCAACCTCCTTCAATAAAGTACAATAATATTAGTCAAGATACAAAATTTATTTAAAAATGAACACACATTCTGGAAACAAAGCAAATTAGCCATCACTCTCCTATTAGCAAAGTGAAAATTATTTGGAGATGCAAATTTCAAGAAGTTCAATTGCTGATTCAAAAATATATTACGTCGCTGATCATGTAACTTAAGAGGAAACACTGGATTGTAAAGCCAAGGCACATAAATAATCGAACCTCAGCGATCTTGTTAGAAGTTAAAGCACCAGATTTGAAATAGCAACAATTCCAACTTGACATCAATGAAGCATCTATAAAACTCTATACAAGGGTAAACAGTCTAGTGTTAGAAGCTCAAGTTTCTTACCTCAACTGAATACCCTTGCATCTCCAGCAGACTGACCTAAGAGCTTGTGCAGTCTTTTCACCCACCAGCTTTGAGACGAGATATAATTTTGGCAGCTGAATGAGAAATGGCATCAGGTCTAGCCCTTCTGAAATCTTCAATCTCAACATAAGTCTGGTCAGTAATTAAAAACAATGAAATATTACATTCTTTTTCCTGGTCAAACATTCATAACATTATCAGAAATGGTTCTAAGAGACATCACAACTCAGTAGTCCCCAATACTGTACATATCCTCACATTAATATGCAATTAATAGACAGTTATAAAGTTCAACCTGATTGCCATGTGTTGAAATCAACTGCAATTAACCATCTCTAGCTTATAGAATTGAAGTCCCATTTCCATGGTTTTCATCCTTTTCCAACTCCTCCACCCAGCTCGAGTTATCATGAGAGGGATTTTTCTTCCTGTTTGTGACCATTTATATGAATAATGCTGTCTTGTTTCTCTTCCACTGAATCAATGATCTGGCTTTCCTCAGCATTGGTTGATCGGCGATCTGATATTTGTTTCTGTATACTGCATGCTCTTCACCAAAAGCAGGTCTTAGTAGTCCTTGTACGACAAGTCCAGCAGGAGGCTCATCCATAAAATCTATTGGATCATCTTCAATAACCTAAAGGAAAGTAAACATTACTCCATCAGTGAAGGAAACAATTAATATAGTGACTATTCAAAATAATTTCCTTTATGACACAATCAGATATCTATGTAGGACATTCAAGACTGTAACAGTCTTAAGTTGAGTTCACGTCAGAACAATGCACCTACCTCGAAATCTTTTTTGCAAAATACATAGGATGAGCAGATCTCATTGTGTCCAACTTAGCCCAATCCCCAACTGATCCAACAGAGCCTCGCCCTCCTCTTCCTCATCATCAAGAACGGCAACCCAGTCCTGAAGACAAATTATATTTATCCAGAAATCATGGCAGGCTGTTTATATGCAATTTTTTGGCAAAGGACCATGGTATGAACAATTATATACCTCGTCATCATCTTCATCGTCATCATCTGCAGTAGCATCATCGTCCTCATCATCAAAATCAGTATCTTCCTCATCAAAATTGTCAATGCCAAAATCAATTTCTACTTGATCAAAGGCTTCCATCTCACTAAGAATTTCTTCAGTATCTAACCCAATGATGACTTGCTGCATTCATTGTGATTGTGTGAGTAATACTCTTAATCATAACAGAAACCGACATTTAGAAAATCAAATCCGAGCACTAAGTATAAGCATTCAACTCATGGTCCATACTCCTTACCACAATGTTCTCGTCAGTGGTTAGCGCTTTCAGAATGTCTTCCTCATTCTTTACTTGGAAATATATATCTGGCATTCAGCATTAGCACTAATACTTCAGTAATTATCTCATTCTTCAATTCAATAAATACAGGATCATAAACCACTCAATGAACTTACTTCCATATTCGTCAGTTACATAAGGCAAATCTGGCCAAAATATATTCTCATGACCCTTATCACTTAGCAACCCTGAAAACATCAAAGTCGCTTTGCTATTCACCTACACAAAGTATCTCAATAAATAAGGAAATGAAACACCAAATTCTCAGCTTTCTCAATCAATCAAAGCTTTCAACATAAATTATATCCAGCAATTCTAATTCAAAAAGTTTAAATAGGTCAATAATAAAGCCAGACAATTCTCGTATTCTGAAGCAATCCTAATAATTTCAGAGCAAAATTGCATATATTTTCCTTTTTAACCATGCTAGTCAATTGCATAATATTGAATTGAAGGGATAATAATGCCATTTTGATCAAATTTCCTCTTGGAAAGGGAAAATTGATCTTGCATTTTCACCAAACCGTTTAAATATACCTCGATAATAGTTCTAGTCATTTCGGCAGGGGTAAGTCGAGCCTCCTCCGCATTGTCTCCCCCCTCGGAATCAGAAATGTCCTCAGACGGATGATACCTTTGAGGCTTGGAGTTAGGCTTCAATGGACCGGAACCTGAGCTTCCAGACTTCTTCGCTGATGCGGTAACTAAACTCTTAACCTTCCGACAAAACCTATTCATAGGAAAATCACACGCATTACATATTAAATACATACTTCCTCCACCTAAATATACAGTCTAATTCTGAACTTCACCATTCGACTTTATAAATTTTGAACTCAAGTATTTTCTACCTCTTAGACTCCCTCCAAATCAATTTAAATGATATTTTTTATGATTGATGTAATTTATTGATTGAGCTTACCGAGGGATGAAGAAGCTGGCGGAGTGAGACTGAGAGAGGAGGAGGCGGCGAGAGGAGTGGAAGTTTCCGGTAGGGAAGCGGAGGAGAGGAGCGGTGCCGGTCAAGTCACGAATCATTTGAGCTGCTATTGATATTTATTTACATATGTCCATTTTGGAAAGCTATAGCCTATATGAGGGTAGTGGAGATAAGGTGAGGTTGAATAATTGCAAAAGAGGTGGTATATTCTTTTTTATTATTCTTATTAACAAACCCTTTTTAAAAGTATCTCCTCCAATTTTTCTTGAATAATTTATAGCTTTAGTCGACACATATTACTTATTTATTAAATTTATTGATTATTTTTTATACAATATTTTAATGTACAGTTTTATTGATTAATTTCCATCCTAAAATCTTAATTTTGATTATAGCATTTGATTCAGAATTAATTGTACTTAAAATTAATGTGCGTCAATGAATTGGGTAGAGTTTTAGAATGGGTCTTTGGCTTAAACTTTGTTGAGCCGTGAGTTGCTAATGGATCAACTCATACCAAATGACTCGTTCTGATGAGTTTAAGGCTTGTGCTCGTGCTCTACTCGAAATATCCGAGTCGACTACATGTTCAAAGACTTATCAAACAAGAGTTAAATATCACTATGTACCCAAATAACTTGTAAATTATATCTAAACCGACTCAACTAATTACCTGATAGAGTTTTAAAAGATATTTGATACGCAGTATATATATTTAAATAACTATTCTAATATATTTATAGAGAATTTATCATTAATGTTGAGAACGTAACGTGGAAACTACCCACTTTATATTCAACAAAAAATCCTTGACCCAAAACGACAAAGCAATTACTTTACCCAATGAACTGTCTACCTGATCGATAGTCCGACATATGTCTCACAAAAAATGCTTAACTAAAAACAACAAAGCAATTTCTTGACCAAAGAACTATCTACCTGATCGATAGTCCGACATATGTTTCACCAAAAAATGCTCGACTCAAAACAAAAAAGCAATTACTTAGGATAATGAACTATCCATTCGATGATAATCCAGACATATGTTAAAACTCGACTCAATAACCGCTCTAACCACCTCCAACTAACACACGCTATCAAGTCTCTAATCACCTCTTCGGCTCTTCCTCATCCTCCAACCAACCCAACAGCTTAAACCAAAACAAAACCTAACCCCTCAAAAAGAAAATGTCTTCATCATCTTCAAGCGAGGTTAGAGCTTCACACATTCTGATAAAGCACGAAGGCTCTCGTCGGAAGGCCTCATGGAAGGACCCAGAAGGGCGTATCATCTCCTCCACCACCCGTGAATCCGCCATTTCGCAGCTGAAATCAATCCGTGACGACGTCGTTTCTGGTAAAGCCAGCTTTGAGGATGTCGCTGCTCAACTCTCCGATTGTAGCTCTGCTAAACGTGGGGGTGATCTAGGTGTGTCATTCTTCATTACCCCTTTTTAAGTTTCTAGATAATGTTTTTTTTGTGGATTAATATTATTGTCCCAAAAAGTTTGTCCACTTTGTTTTATAATAGTGTAAACTAATAAAATTAAAAGCTTTATTCAGTTGATTGGGTAGTCGTATTCATTTTGTCGACCCACTCGATGGGATAAGACTTTATTTGGTTTGATTTGTAGCTTCAATCGACTCGTGGATTGAAATTATCATGTTAAAGTTTAAAGTAAATTAGGTTGCAAATACTATCTTTTTTATATATTTTGCAGAAAATATTGAACACACTACCATTATCCCAGAAAGATGTCCATTTAGTCTGTCAATGGTCTAAATTAACGAATGTGGGGTGATCTAGGTCAGTGATGGTTCACTACCCTTTTTGACATTTTGGGAAATGAGTTTGAGGGTTGAGTTTTCCTGTGGGTTATTGTTACCGTAAAAACATTGCCCACTTTGTATTTTTCCAATGGTCAAAACTATTGAATTTTGAAGCTCACTTCTGGTTATGGTTTGCAAAGACTAGTACTCCTTATAAAGGTCTGTGGTCGATCACTAAAGTACAGCTGTTTGTTACTTACAAACTATGTACTTTTCTACACAATGGGAAGCTTTATCGAAGAAGAATTCTTCATGACTGCAACGAGGCCCTTGATATAATATAGTAGTGCCTGAAGACGCATTACTTTCTGTGTAGCCTTCTAATATTAGCTTCCCAGTCTTAACACGTCAACATGTTCAATTTGTTACTCTGAACAAGCTGGTTTGAATATAAATGTCTCGCTGAAATTGTTATGTTCAATGTATTCCCCAGTAAGTAAGAAAAGTGGTAATACAGAGATAGACATAAAAAAGGATTACTTGCATTAAGTATCCCTACATTAGTCAGGATTTAGGCTTTATATCTTCATGAATTCCCTCCATCCAGTTTTCTAACATTTCCAGTCTTGTATATTTGCTTTTTATATTTAAACCACTGTTTAGTCTTTTGTTCGAGTTGGCTTCTATGTATTGTGTGGTTGATTTGGACCATGTTACTACACTAATATACTCCATACATAATCACAGAATTCCAGTTGCTCCTTATTGTATTTGTTGATATAACATCATATTATAATTTCAACCAAGTAAGCCAAGCCTAATTCTCACTAGCGGAAATCAGACTAGCTGTTCCCACGTCATTTCTTGTATATTTCAACGTATTATCTTTCCTTAAAATAATATTGCTAGTAGGTTGCTGTTAATGATTCGAAAACATTTAAATCTTAGCTCAGTTGATCTGTAGAAATTACCAGTGAGGCGGTGACCTATGAACATCTCTCGATGATCTGTTTTTTTCCTATGAAATATATTTAAGCTTAGTCAAACGGCCTATAAGCTAACTTTAAAAAACATGCAGGTCCATTTGGGAGGGGCCAGATGCAGAAGCCATTTGAAGATGCGACTTATGCACTAAAAGTTGGCGAGATCAGTGACATTGTGGAAACTGATAGTGGCGCACATATCATCAAGAGGACAGCTTAATCGAGTAATAAGGATTTCGCAGTCGCTGAAGCTTTCACTTCGTGTTTTGAGCTTACTGAAATCACTGCTTCATATCACCTTTTTTGCTCTATGTAGCTTGAATTCTCAATGCATCATGTAATTGATTCTGAGACATTTCAGTCTTCCTCGGAGTTTGTTTGTTGTGTTTGATTTGATCATTAACTTGGTACATTTCCGTTATTACATTCTCTTGTATGAAATTTACGAAATGTTCTTGTGCTCTTTCGATTATTAATGCTCTGAGTTTATAAGATTGCAGATAACAGCAAGAGAAGCAACTAAGGAAACTGTACTGTATTTATGACCAAGTATAGATACTAGCTCTAATTCAATATTTCTTCTACATAAGGTATAACTTTGACCATCAATTATTTTTAGAATATATTTTCAAAAATTATAAAGAATACTAATATTGTATCATGAACTATTTAGCAGAAACTAATTATATAAAGATTTACATATATTAGATAATGAATAATTATTAAGTGATAGTTAAATCCCTATTTTGATATTTGAAAATATCAAATACTATATCCGTCCCTAAAAGATTGTGACATTTTGACTTTTGTTGGTCAAATATAACAAAATTTGATCATGAATTCTCATTAAATGATAAGAAATAATATAGCATTGTGAGACCTTGTTAAATTTGTCTCAATATATATTTTTGAAATATCAACTTTTTATAATTTTTACGCATGTAGAATAATAGATATTTACGTTTTAAATCGTGTTTTATTGACTACCAAAAGTTAAAATGTGACAATCATTTAGGGATGGAGGGAGTATTTAAATTGGACTTAATGGTTGATTATAATCCACAAGATTCTATAGTTCTAAGCCTTCTTATTTGCTAAATATGTGTGAATTAAATTTGCTTTCAAAATTTTTAAAAGCCTTTTTTTTTAATTTTATCTTTGGAATAGTTTCGAAAAAATAATGTCAGGAAACGGAAGAAATTTGTATATTATCAAATCGTGAGGATTATTTGTAGAAGTATTTCCATAAGTTGTCATTTGCCTAACTTTTGGATTTTGATTTCTATACTATAATCCTTGACAATTATACTTCATTTTTGAGTTTTATGCTTCACTTTACTTTATCAATATCTACGGAAAATAACGAGATTTTTTTTACATTAAACATAAAATGATTTCTAGATACGATTGGATCACACCATTTTAATTTATGATCACAGACATAATGCTGTCAAATGATTATGCCAAAAAATTTGTTGGTTCATTTTCAACAAAAGTGCGTTGCCTATTATTTATAATAATACTATTAATTTATGTCCCCTTTATCCCTTTTAAGTCTAAGCTTTTCATGAAAAGTTAGACAAAAGTTTTGGTTGGACTTTGGAGAGAGGTTGCGTGCCGTAGGTGGCATCATTCTTATCTAAAACCCAATTACTCCCTCATTCTCAAATTGTTTGGCATTTTTTGATTTTGTGATCGTCGAGACACGACTTAAAACGTGAATATCTCGATTTCTACAGGCGTAAAATTTATAAAAGTTTGATATTTAAAAAATATCCATTAAAACGAACTTAACAACATGTCATATGATTATATTATTTCTTATAGGCTAATAGAAGTTCATGGTCAAGATTCTCAAAGTTTGACTACCAAAATAGAAAATGGACAAACAAATTGGAATGGAGGTAGTATTTTAGTCAACTGTTTCACCCATCATTCTATTTATACCAATCTACCCCTCCCTCAGTAGCGGATTTATGTTGGTTTATCATTGTTCACTCGAACATGTACGTGTTTTTTTGGGAAATAATTGTATATGTATAAAAGAAAAATTAATATAAAAATTAACATTTAAATTTAAATTTAAATATATTTAAGTATCACTTTAAAATTATGCCGTTTTCGAACGAGCATTTTAAAATATCAAGATCCACTACTGCCTCGGCTCCGCGCCTCACCCTCACCATCAGAATTAGAAAAATTTAAAGATATAATGACCACGTTGAAAACAATATACTCTCGAACATCGTTGTTTTAAATCATTTTATTTTGATTAATCATTTATGGAAAACGGCATGAATTATAATTACAATTACTTTGAGCTAAAATTAAATGTTCATTTCTAAAAGATGATAAAAGGGCTATTTAGACCTAAACAAAAGTCACAATATTGCTCTTCATTAGTAATTTAGTATCATAATGCATCATTCTAATAATTCGAGTAACATATGACAAATTGTCAATTCTCAAACAATAGAGACATAAACGTATAAATAGATGCAAAGGCTAAAGTCTAGATAATGTATTTGATATTACTAAAAGTTAAACCTTATCATATACTCCTATAATCTAATTAAAATTCATTACAAAAGGTAGAGCCTAGATCAAATACTAATAGTAATTAATTTTCCTCATTTATCAATATAATGAACAGAATTCCTATAATAGTAACATACAAATTATTAGGACAAAAGAATATATTACAAGGACATGTTTATATCATCGTTGCAATCCAATGTAGCAACCAACATGTTTTGAGTAAGTGGCATTTGATCTATCGCTCATCGTGACAAAATTATGGCATCTTTCTGAGTGTGTAATAATAGTATATCATGTACCACCACTAATCATCGAATTTAGTGTAAGGCAATAAATATATATGAGGAACGTAACAATTGGTGCAACATATATTGAAACTATATTAAGAATGTATGAAGTACTAATCTCTATACTAAATTACTAATTAGAAGTGATTTGATGAGTGACCACAGTTGTTATCGAGCAAGATTCGTCGTCGAGTAACTTGCTAGTTAAAACTTAAAACCATATTAAAATTTGTTTTATTTGTGATTCGAACAAGTTATGATTTATTTTCCCGATTCTCGATAATTCTTGGCATGATGGTTCTTTAATGTAGTTTGTTGACTAATTGATTATGAAAAATTAAAATGTATCAATCATTTAGGGACGGATGAATTATTTTATTTGGGGAGAGTATATATAGAGTAATTTTATAGTGGCAACTTAGTCTGTGTCGAAGGACAACGTTCCTGTTTGGTTTGGTCCTTGACAACACATGTGATGCTACAAAAAGACCAGTCAAACGTGGGGGGAAAATTGTCCGAGACGAGGATGAGACAAGCATGCAATTTAGAAAGGCCCGTTATACAACGCACGCTAGACAGAGTCCTAGCCCCACGCACCACTCTCAGCTATAGCCAAAGATCAATACAAAATCCCCTAAATTGCTCAAAAAAACATTATTACTAAATCAAAACCTCGTTTCTCTATCTCATCTATGGAAGATTCCTTAAAGGAGCTTTATTATGTTGTTATAGTCATAATTGTTTCTGAAATTTATGCATTTTTATCATCCTTACAACTTTGTCTCTTTCTAAATTGCACCACATACAATGTGTTAGATTTATAATTTATTATTAAGAGTCTACGAATTTTATTGGGGTAAAGTAGAAATAAATACAAAATTCCTAATTAGTGTAATAATTAGAAATGCTTCAAAGAAAGTATGAAATAATATGCTTCTTAATTCTTTGAAAGTGTCCCAGATATATTATATGAGAGTTTATGGATATACTCCACAATATACATGCACACAAAACACATATATTTGTTACATGTTATACATAAAAAAGTGTGAAACCGTCATATTAATGGTCCATATGCACCCCTGCCCTAAAATACACAAAAAATATTGCATGTTCTGCATAACATTATTCTTAATATATATATATTAAGATAAAATTATTAATATATGCTATTTTACTTGAGTAGAATATACATTCATCATTTACCATCAAACATGCAAACACCAATATCAAAATCAGAGGTTGAAGACGACCCTAACAACCGATTTAATTTATCTGCCTCTTCCCTACTACTCTGTAACAGAAGCAACCCCATATCATCAGAATCACAGCCACCTCTCTCATTCCCAAACCTGGAAATCGTCATCGTTTCGCCTTCCTCATGACTCATCAACTGCGAAGCAACAAACCTATCAAGATCTCTCCAATCAGTGCTCACTTTCTTGAAGTCATTTCCATTATTACCTTCTGATACTGAGGCTGAAATGATATTGTTCTTGATTATAGGCAAAGATGGGCTTTCTAGCTGAGGAAGCTGAGTAAATGGATCATTTGATGATGTTGCTTGATGATGAAGAAACTTCAAGCTTTCTGCTTCTAGTTCTTGCTTACACATTGAACTCAGAGGGGGGAGGAAATTATGAGGTTGCATTATTGAAATATTGTTGTTGTTATTATTGTAGTCTATAATTGAATGATCCATAAGTGATGAGGGTATTATACCAGTGGAATTAGTTAGTTGATCATAGGAGAAATATGATGATGAGGAATTATTATTATTATTATTACTAGTATCCCATCTTTCCATAGTGTTGGATTTTGTTTGGACTATGTTTCTTTTCTTGAATGCTCGACACACCACCCATCCTTCGTCCTGCAAAACAAAAAATTCGTCGATGTATTAAATTTAATGGTAAATGTGTAATAATTCGCTTTTATTTTTTGGGACATATGTAATTCCTTTCGTTAATTTTTTGACTAAATTGCAATTTTTATTCAATTTAATTTCATGATTATTTTGTAACTTTTAAACTTTCGAGGATCAAATGACAACGTTGACTCTCTTTATGAGATCATTTCGACAATTTACTCTATTAACTAACATCAAATAACAATTCAATTAATTATAAATGTGTGATGAATATGGAAATTTTATAAGAATTAGGCACGATTTTGTGAAACATATATGTAACAGTGAATATATATACTACTATAAGACGGCAGGCAGGTTATGACACATTGCTAAAAAGATAGTAAATTCGATCGTTTTGACTAACAAGACAAAATGATTGCATTGTTGTAATAAATAGGTAGTATATATAGCTAGATTGCTGATCATGAAGCATGCCGGAAAAGTATGCTATTGTCGTATCACTCAAGATGCAAAATGGACCCTCCCAGGATAAATTGAGAAAATAATATTGTTAGGTGCAATTTCTCTAGGACCCATTTAACATTTTTCTGAAATTATTCGAGATCATTTTTAAAGTTCACAAATTAAATGATAGCCAAAAGTTCAAGAATATTGCGAATTAATTTGCTCCCTTAGCAAGCTATATATCTAAGTTATTGTGCTTTTAGCAGGACTATAACTAATTACATTATTTATATTATTAGGACTACTTATTTTTGGAATCCACTATCCCAAACGCGGAAGAAAAATATTAAATCATTAAACAAATAAAACTACTTCATAATTAATATATACTACTGCTAATTGAACAAATGACAGGATTATTGTTTCTCTCAACAATGTTAAAAGTCAAAGATTTGAGTCCCAATCCGATATATAAATAGGCTAATGATGATAATAATAACTTAATAAGCAACAGTTTTGTGATAATGAGGGGGCTAATAAACCTTACCCCTCACATTAAACATTGGAGTTCATTTAATTAATTTCTGTAATTCGTTCAAATCATTATTCTAATGTAATTTTTTTATAAGCTACAATGTTGAATGATATTAATTAGTTGTATTATATTTTATCAACAAATAGTGTTTACATAGTACTGAGTACATTTTTTAGACAAGTCTAGCTAGCTGAATTAATAAATGGAGTTGATGTTTTAATAGTTATTGAGTTAATATTTTTGGAAACTTTAGATATATTGTCTATATGATTAATTACGTATACTACGTCATTATAGAAAAGATCAGAGATTACCATATTTTGACGACATTGAAATACTATCTTTTAATATAATAAATTCATTTGTGTGAATCAAATAATGTATCATAAATTAAAAGAAATGTCCCTGATATATACTTAAACTACAGATTATTACTTTCACTATTTGTATTCTGTTCACACATAATCACGCGAATCAACATTATGATTAACAAAAGATATGGAGCAATTACGGAGGAAACACAAAGCATACAAATCTTTTCATAATAATTATATAGAAATCTAATAAAAAGATATAATAATATGCAGTATTTAATTAAATTTAGCATTATAATTAATTCACCTGAGGAGGAGCATTCTCTTGTGATTCAAGCCTGTACTCATGCATGATCCAATCAGATTTGAGACCATTTGGTGCTCTCCCTTTATAAAACACTAGGGTTTTCCTCATTCCAATTAACTGATTTTTATTGTATACTGCTTTGTCCCTTCCTGTAGCCTTCCAGAATCCTGACATTGTTGCTCTATTTGTTCTGCTTCCTGTTGGATATTTCTTGTCTTTGTGACTGAAGAAATACCATTCGTTTTGCTCTTCATATCCTATCCGGCATTTTTCTGCATATAAATTCCCAAGAGATGTATATATTCATTATCAAGTACCAATCATGTTGCTCGTTTTCGATCTTACGTACTAATGTTTTCTTGATCGAGTTTGTCACTCATCACACAACTATTACGTCAAAGGAAACTATATATTTTATAACTAATACATTCCTTTTAATTTCATTCCTATTTTTAACAGATGACTATGTAACGATTAAGATGTGATATATAATTAAATGATACTTCTTTGACCCCAAAAGATAGTTTATTAGTTTAAATATATTAATTATATATATATATATATGATGAAAACATATCAAGATATACTATTTAGAATATACATTCATATTAAAATTTAGTAAGACTAAAAGCTGGTTATTAGGTTTTGATAATTGAAAATGAAACCGTTAAATCTTTAGTGATTTGGAAGTATTATTAGTAATACTTTTATTCTAACATATAATAGCATTTAGGAACAATTAATAATGGATCATGTTTAAGCTTAATATAGGCACACTAAAGAACTTAATTAAAACATGGAACTTGTTCAAAATAATTAGGGTTTTGGTTCATATTAGATTGATTGGATATAAAAAGTTCAATAAGTAGCTCGAACTAGGGCATATTCACTTCTGATTATGATGATGTATTTCTATATTATTATTAGTACTAAAAATATTGGAAAGATCTTAGATGAAACAAATAAAAAAGAATTACAAAAATGGAAATTTGATACTATACCTTGAAGATCCCATGGTTCAATCCTATAGAGATCAATATCTCTAATAACATCAAGATCTATTCTTTGTGATGCAACTTTCTTCCTTAGATAATACCCAACAAGCTCTTCATCAGTTGGATGAAATCTAAACCCAGGTGGTACACATGGTTTTGTTGTTGATGATGATGATGATGATGAGTCCATCATATTCATATATATGATCTACTCAAATTGATTTAGTAGTATGCTACTCTGCATGAAATTCAACACCAATAAATTCCTCATTCCATAATCTTTGAATCATACTCTAATATTTATACATACAAGAAGATAATAAAAAGAACCAAAGTTAAAAGGTGATGAGACCTTCAAGAAAATAATGATGAATATTATCTAGCAACCAATCACTATGTGACAAGTGCTACAAGCAATTGAGAGGAATAACCTCTAGAAGCTCACACGCAATGATATTTGTGGGAAGGGTTAGTTTCAAGAGAAAAAGATGAAAGTGAAAGAATAATCCAAATGATGATGAGAATTAGCTTTTAATTAAGGCTCTATGTGAAATGCAAGTTATGAAGACAAAGACAAAATAATAAATGGGTTGAGTAAATAAATGATCATTATTCCATGTGTCTTTAGTGGGTGAATGTGAAGAAATGATGAAACAAACTATGGAGCTAGGCCTCCCTGAAATAGGGTTAAACAATCAATTCATCTAACCATATTTAATGGTCCCTATATATGGGAATTTAATCAAAGCAATCATGTTATTTCCACTTTTTATTCTTGTGGTTGAAGTAATCAAATTTATTAGTTCAACACATTATTCACGATCAATTATAAATTATGTTAGACGATATTATAAATAATTATTATATATATGATCAGTTAATACATTATAATGCCCAAACATAATGATAACACACTAAAAATAAATGATTAGTAAAATCTTACTCATTTCACCTAGATGTATATACACCGATCTAAGAACATACCGTCTATTTTTCTAATACTTTTTAAAAAAACTTACATAATTATAATAAGGACAGAGCTACATTGCTTTAATTTGTCTCGATTTAGTCAAATAAATCGATACTTTTTAAAAATAAAATAGAATCATATATGTTTCAAAAAATAGATTAGTAAATTTGTGCTTATATTACAATACATTTGAGTATTTTAAATACATATTACAAAATATTCTCGGACACCCACATTATTATAATACCAAAATCTGACTCTCATCATATATAATTAAGCCCTTTAAAATTATAACAAAATGTTTAATCTTCAAATGTGATGTTTGGGAGAGCAAATTGAAAAGGGAAGATGACGTCAATTCAAATGAGCATGCGTTTGAAGAAAATAAAAGGGGTAGAAGTTTGGATGATGATGAAGCCTGACAAAAGGTGTATTCTTAAAAGTAAAAAGAGAGGGTTGTTAGTACTATTTCTTGTTGTATGAATAAGTTGAGAAATGGATTCTGAGCCTTTTGTCTATTTGTCTAGAATAAACACTACATAACTCTGACTTCTTCGTTGTTGAATTTGAGAAACCCATGAAAGAGATGCTTCTAGTTTTTCATCAAATATTACGATAATTTTCAGCCTCCCTTGATTTTATACATGAGAATTAGAAGCTTTCGCTTTATGAATTAATCAACGTGTTAAATCAATTGTTAGACCATTTCGTTATAGGATAAGTAATGAAAGACTTATCAAAATATGGAGGATTATATTATATTCGTGCATTATTGTATGTGTATCCTATTTAACTAGCATATGATTGATTGTAGATGTAGATAGAGCAAAAGAAATGCAGTACTCAAATGGACCTAATTAATTATTAATATTTGCATGCAAGCCTTTGAAGCTCAAGAAACCAACAAAGAAACAAACAAAAGGAAAATACCTGTGAGTGTTTAATAATAATGGATAATTTAGGTAGAGTGGGTTTGAGGATAAATGAAGAAGAAGAAGAAGACAAATTAAAAGCAAGGTAGATTAGGACATTTGTGGGAAAAAGAGAGGAGCAAAAGAGAGGGGGTGAGAAGAGCAAGTCCGTTTAAGGGTGAAAAGACTTGTTTAAAAAGGAGAAGAAAAGAGGGGGTGGGGAGGAGGACCGCCTATCAATTGCGCATGGTTACATGGTTGACGTCATTCAACCCCCCTCCCCCCCCCCTCTTTTTCCTTTTCTTTTTAGCTTGTAAATCCTTCGCCTTAAGTGCCTCGCCATTTTTTGTTTTAAACATAGGAGGATATAAATTGCGAGATGTATCTTAGACGAGGATAAGAGGTTTTGAGTTTGCCTGTTTACGACTTCAACACGAGATTTTGTCCCTCGAAGAACTCAAACCTAAGCCGTGCGAAGAGGCTATACTGTTATAACAATAACTAAGTTCTTTACCAACTGAGCGATGCCCGAGAGATAAAAATATAAAATTTATGACGGATCAAAGATACAAACAAGCACCCCATATTTTTCTTATTGTATTCCATTCGCTCATTTTTAATTGTCGCTTAACACATAAATGAAGAAAATTAAAAATGATAAAAAAATGCATTGTAAATTAGAAGTATAATTATTTGAAATTATATTATTAGTTGATTGATAATTTTATGAGAAAAAATAATTTAAAAGTTCATTGATAATGTAATTGTATAAGTTTTATTGCTAAAACGACAAATATTTTTAAACAAAAAAGCTTTGGTAGGAGGGCAAATAATAAAAATGATGGGAGGTAATATTATTTTTCGATTTCTAACACTATTGCATGCTTGAAGTGAATTTTTTTGTATATGAATTCAACTTTATAGTATGAGAAGTTGTGTGAAAGTAATAGAGAGGTCACGCCTCAATTTGGTCCAGGCGTCAATAGTTTTAACTTATAACCAAACTGGTTGAAGGCTGAACGCTGAAGGCTAAGGCTTCAACAAACTACGTATAATAACTTAATGTATAAGCGAAAATTGAAAATTAATTTGATCTGAACTAATGCCAAATGGATCAGTGGTTATAGTTTAGAGGGAATTGCTGAAAGTGATACGGATGCACAAATGATCCCTGTGAATGGCTAGCAGGTGCGTATTTGGTCCCCAATTTAACACCTACGTAAATTTGAGGGGATTTTGCAATTTTGAGACAATTTGGAGGTGGTTATGCAATTTTAAGACTTTGCTTGATCTCATAACTCTTCTTTTCGATTTTTTTTCCGGCTTCAGAATGGTGGGCAGGAGGTGGTAATGATGGTTATGTGAGAGCCCTGGCAGAGAGGTTGTGGCTTGTGGTAAATTGGCGGCTCACATGTCTGATTAATACTCCGTATCAATTATTCAATCGGCCTTTTCCCATTCCAATTGGCAATTTCATCAGTATAAAAGGTCCCTCCATTCTACAGCAGAGTGAGTTTTTCTTTTGTGTAATAATAAAAAATGTAGTACATTTATTAGTATATTGATTTGATGGTTGAATAAATGGAATGAGACAATGATTTAAAGGGACAAGTATATAGGAGAAGCAATTGTGAGGATATTATAGAAAACGTAGGGTTGGGAGAAGAGTGTCTGACCATTTGTTGGTAGGGCTGTAAACGAGCCGAATACTACCGAACAGTGTAATATTTGTATTCTATTCGAAAATATTCGAACTTTATTCGATTCGATTCGAATTGACCAAATCTCAAATATCACTGCTCGAATTCGTATTCGAAAATTCGAACTGTTCGATTCGTATTCGAACTGTTCGATTCGTATTCGAACTCGATCATTCTTTTTTTTTTTAGGGCATTTTACGCTTAATATTAGAGACGGGAAAATCGCCCCTTGAAAAAAATAAACAGTAGAGAGAGTTTTGAGGAGTACTAGAGAGATTTTTATAGATTTTGAGAAACTTGAGAGACTAATAAATGGACATGGTCCATATTTATATTAATTATTACTATAAATATTATCATATATTCATATTAATATATTAATTATTATTATATATTTAAATTAATATTTTACCAATCAAATCGAGCTATTCGAGCTATTCGGCTCGTTTGACCAAATACCAAGAATTAAGGTTCGATTCTATGTTTGATTTCTCGAATCGAGCTATGAGCCGAACTTTTCGAATCGAATACGAGCGAACTTTTCGAGCTTTCGGGCTCATTCACAGCCCTATTTGTTGGTAGTGAGCTAGTAGTGGGAATCCATATATGGTACGGTCTACAACTTTACTTAGAAGAGAAACAATGGCAAAATGCGAGAAATTTGGCAGATTAGCACTTTTTTCATCCTTTTTTCAACTTGGAGTACACCTCCTTTTTTTTTGCAACCCACTAGCACATCACCCTCCAAAATGATTACTTTACCCTTAATGAAAAAAGCTAACCTTTTCTCTCCTCCCTTTTCACATTCTTGCTTTATCTTCACCCCCCATACTAAAATTATTTTTTGACGTTTCATCACCCCCCCCCCCCATTCTCTCTCACGCTCACTCTCACTCTCAAAGCATCAAAATCGCAACTTTGGCCGAATTGACCTCGAAAAAAGTAAGTTTTATATCTCTTTCACTTCAATTACCACTATTTAGTATAAATATTTGTTCTTTTTTTAGTTTTTTGATAGTTTTTAGTATAAAGTTTGGATTTTTCTTTTTTTTTAAGGTAAAAATTCGTTTATTTAGTTATTTTAGGAGATATTACAATTTTGATGTTTGTACTTGGTATAAAATTATAACATTATTAGTTTTTGTACAAAAAGTTAAATTTTTTGCAATTTTTTATAGTTTTTTTAGGAGATATTACAATTTTGATGTTTTTGTAGCAAAAGTTACGATTTTGATTTCAAAACTGAATTTATTTTGTATAATGTTGTCATTTTGATATTTTTAATGCAAAATGTTACTTTATTTATAATGTTTGTAGTTTTTGTAGCAAAAGTTTCGATTTTGGTGTCTTAAGCATTTATAGGTTTTAGTATGATTTAGTGTTGCGATTGATACACATATATGCTATTGTTTACACATAAATGGTCCTATATACACTAATATACACTGCTCTGCAGCTGTTTACATTGATCTGCACATGTTTACACTGATCTGCACTTGTTTACACATATGTGCTAACATATAGTTTCTTATATATGCCGGAAATGGCGTCGAAGTGAATGGGAACATGTTGTTCCAGAGACTGTGAAAAGTGTGGTTGTGTTGCCACCTATAGTTAAGAACAACAAGGGAAGACGGAAGAATAAACGTATGCCATCCCAAGGAGAAGAAATCGTTCGCAAGCGTTGTGGTCGGTGTAGGCAAACGGGACACAACAAACAAACTTGCACAAGCAACGAATATGTACCCGTGCATCCCCTTGACAAATCAAATTAGAATAATGTTATATCAATATTTTTATAAATAATGTTGTATCAATGTTTTTATAAATAATGTTGTATCAATATTTTTTTGAATAATGTTGTATGAATGTTTTTATGAATAATGTTGTATGAATGTTTAATAATCTTTGTTGTGAATAATGTTATTTAAATGTTTAAGTTTGTATTAACAGTTTAACACTGAAAAACACAAGATAACATTATTAAACAATGAAACAAACAACATATCACAGGACAACACATCTGAACACAAGATAACACTGCTGAACACAAGATAACACTATTAAACATGAAAAAAACAACATATCACAGGATATCACAGCTGAACATAAGATAACACTGCTGAACACAAGATAACACTATTTAAACAGAAATAAGCATTTCATAATTCCAAAAGATATGGTTCTGAACGTTTTTTCCACAAGATATGGTTCCAAAAGATATGATTTTAATACCAAACCAAAGTAAATAAAACTAAACTAGAATATCTTGTTCATAGAAGACATTTTCATTTTCATCCTTAGCCCACTTCACGAGGTCAACTCCAAACTTTCTTCGGAAATCGATGAAGTGCTTCGCCTCCAAATATCCGCAGCTCTTCTGCATGGCAAGACATTGTACAAATTTACAACTATAAACCCCGCAATCATGCGTGTTTGGTTGCCTGGGAACGTCAACATACGTGACATTGAAGGGAATGTCTGGATCCATTTTGTCATCCTTGTTCTCCACCTCTAAATTGTAGAAGCTTGGAATAATAGTTGCGTGTAGCCCAAATATGTCGGTGGGAATATCTGACCTCAATGATTCGCACACCTTGACTTCCTTTTCTTTGAAATCATATTCGTAGGTTACCTAGTGCATGTTTGCAATATTTTGAACCCCATAAACATAATCGCAATTCTTCCAGAGCTTGCTGAACCAGCTCATATTCTGCAAAACCAGCATACAATTACACACATGAAAACCAGCTACATAATTACACAAGCTCGACAATACACATTTAATCACAATAATACACAACAACTCACAGAAATATACAGCTAAACACAACAATACACAATTAAACACAGCTAAGATATATAAAACTAAGAAAAATCAGAATATACCATTATCAACTTTAAATCGACGCCATTTCCTGCATATATAAGAAACTATATGTTAGCACATATGTGTAAACAGATGCAGATCAGTGTAAACAAGTGCAGATCAGTGTAAACAGCTGCAGATCAGTGTATATTAGTGTATATAGGACCATTTACGTGTAAACAATAGCATATATGTGTATCCATCGCAACACTAAATCATACTAAAACATATAAATGCTTAAGACACCAAAATCGAAACTTTTGCTACAAAACTACAAACATTACAAATAAAGTAACATTTTGCATAAAAAAATATCAAAGTGACAACATTATACAAAATAAATTCAGTTTTGGTACCAAAAATCGTAACTTTTGCTACAAAACATCAAAATTGTAATATCTCCTAAAAAACTACTATAAAAAATTCCAAATAAATTAACTTTTTGTACAAGAACTAATAATGTTACAATTTTACATCAAGTACAAACATCAAAATTGTAATATCTCCTAAAAAAACTAAATAAACGAATTTTTACCTTAAAAAAAAAGAAAAATCCAAACTTTATACTAAAAATTATCAAAAAAACTAAAAAAAAGAACAAATATTTATACTAAATAGTGGAAGTTGAAGTGAAAGAGATATAAAACTTACTTTTTTCGAGGTTAATTCCGCCAAAGTTACGATTTTGCTACTTTGAGAGTGAGCGTGAGAGAATGAGGGAGTGGGGGGGGTGATGAAACATCAAAAAATAATTTTAGTATGGGGGGAAGATAAAGCAGGAATGTCAAAAGGGAGGGGGAAAAGGTTAGCTTTTTTCAGTAAGGGTAAAGTAGTCATTTTGAGGGGGGTGTGTGCTAGTAGGTTGCAAAAAAAAAGGGAGGTGTGCTCCAGGTTAAAAAAAGGATGAAAAAGGTGCTAATCTGCCAAATTTCTCGGCAAAAGGCTACTCTTAAATATCACTAAATTCTAGCTTTTTCTCTTGAATAATAGGACATGGTAGCTATCCCTCTTCTGTGTAGGATTTGGTATGCTATACCCGACTCAGTTTACCTGTTCGATTGATAATCGAGCCGGACTTGAGCGCAAATATTGCTCGATACTGTATCAAGAGACTAATTATCCAACTTGATAAAGCCCGTTCACCCTGTCCTTTTAAGATCGTATAACATCTCAATTCGAGAAAATCCAGTCTATTGCTAGCTAGTTTTCAGAGGCAAGCGTTCTTATGATTTAACTACTTTTTGAAAATGAATTTACGGAGGAGATTAGATTTCTTGTGAGTAGTCATTTTGTTGTAGGATTTTTTTGCATATTGATCCTTGTAGTTGGAATTCTCATAGTGAGAAACATGATAAGTTGTTATGAACAATCATCGATTGATTGTCAAGTACCACTGATGCATTTTTGTACTATGTAAATGGTTATATAAATGCAAAATGAATAGGATGTTGGCGAAATAATATTTAACACTAATTTATAGTACTACATTACACACAAAAAAGTGTAAATCGAGTTAATCGAATAGCCTAATGGAAAAAGCTCTTGCTAGTGACCAGAAGGTCCTGGGTTCGAAATTCACATTATTTATCGCTAATTTACATAAAAGAAGAAGTGTAAATCGAATAAAACCTATCATTGGAAGGTTCTTACTCCACACAAGAAAGTGCTTAAACTAAGTTCATATCAACTCGTGTTAAGGATTCTACTCAATTTGATCATTTATATAACTAAATTAGACTCGATGCAATAAACAAATTTGAAGAAACATTTCGTATCAACTAAATAACGAAACAAGTTGAGTCAAACAATATATGCACTTATTTTCTTTATGCATGAGACAACAAATGATCAAACAATCAACGATTACAATTTACAAAAGATTCATGCTTTTAATAGAACTTACACTTAACATAAACCAATTTCAAACCGACTTCTCAATCATACCTTTATTAACAAGTTATATCAAATTATATAATAACTACTGTAGTTTTTTTCTTAATATTTTCAATACCTTTAAATTTTAATCCATATTAAAGTGAGAATAATATAAAAATTACTCCTATGAGATAATAATATGGCTCGTAAAATGAAAATTTGAAGGCTGGGGCCTTGGGGTGGGGACAACTCAGGTTGCGTCCATGACTTTGCACCCCGAGTTGTTATACACACCAAACAGTGCTCAAATAATATTTTCTCCTTTTGAAATTACTATTTACCCCCTTATTTATAAGTATTAGAATTTGAAAAAGTTCCATCCAGGGGTAACATAATAATTTCATTCATAAAAAACACTATTAGGGTGTGTGAACCCAACAATAACTGGGAAAAAAAACTCATCACCAACAAAAAACTTTCATGGCAACTTTCTCTGGTTCTTCATATTACGTTACGTTTCTTAGTTTGGTTTTCTTGATTTTGGTGAAACTATCGTACGCCTCTCTGAGCTCTAGGATACTTCAACGCTTGGAATCAGACAGCTCCAAATATTTGAGCACTGATGAGCTTTGGTTCAATCAGATTCTTGATCACTTCTCCCCTTATGTAATAAATTAATAATCACTTCATCATCATTTTTTGTTTCTATGCTCATAACTATTAATTTTTAATGCTGGGTATTTTTTATTTTGTATGTTCAAGTACAATTAGCTAGCTTTTGAAGGACTATTTTTATACCTATTTAATTAGGTGTTTTTTTAGTTTTTTCAAGTAGTTAAGCTAGTTTTGAAGCAATAATTTATCATATTTTATCAAAAAATTGAATCTTTAGATATTATCTATGTACTTAAATGAAAGAAATGTGAACTTCAGAAGAATTAGTTTGGATAAGATTGGTTTAGGGTCAAAGTTGAGATATTTAAGTTAGTAGTCAAACCTCTTAATTGGATTAATTGATTTGAGATGGAGTTATCACAGATGATCCATTTGTTACTATTACATGAAGTCATTATGTTTTGAGTTGTATATTTTCTTTCACTTCAAGTCTGTAATTTATGAAGCCTTTATGATTAGTTGAAAGTGTTACTTATCATTAGAATATTGTGATTTAGTTTTGTAATTATATGCTTTAGCTTTGACTGAATTCATTTATGTCGTGATCACCCGGAGTGTTGACTGATTGCCTATATGTACAATTAGGATGATGTGTTGTGTAAATCTACAATAAGTTCAAAAATTGTCTTCCCTACAACGGGGTGGTTATTTGATGATAAAAATGTGAATTGCGCTATGTTGGGTTACGTTTTAGCAACCTGCATCTGTATACAAATTTAGACTTATGTGGTTCAATGTTCTAAAAGGTTTACTTGCGTTACTGAAGGATATAACAGATGAGTAATCTGTCAGTATCTTTTTATATGATTGGATTTGGTCTTGACAATTTGACACTAATCAAATTTTCTTTGAACTTGTTGAATCAGGACCATCGCCAATTTGCTCAACGCTATTATGAATACCTAGACCACTTCCGCATGCCAAATGGACCAATATTTTTGAAAATATGTGGTGAATCTGCGTGTAGCGGGATATCCAATGATTATCTTGGTGTAAGTGAGATAAGTTCTTCTGCAGTTGTAACAGCCATCAATTGGCACTTTTGGCCATTGAAATTTATTTTTTGTGTTGAGTAACCTCGTGCATTTAATTTATAGTAAATATATCATTAGAAAATGTAGATGAAATTCACGATTCTGTATACTGAAATGGTGTGCATAGATATACCTGTTCAAGTAAGATCACTCTGGATATGGTTGATGAGGGAACTATGAAATTCTCAAGCAATGTTAGTTTTCTTCATGAGACGTTTGCCAGCACACCAATACATGTGTTATTGAGATGCATGGATGTGTAGTCCATGATAGAAACTACTTGAATGTCATGTCGATGGGAGGCATTAGAAACTGGGAGTAGGATCTTATTGACATACATGTTTTTCTAGCCTTCTTCTTTGCAATTTATATATCTTGTTCTGCTGGGGATGTGGCTTCCTCATGCTTATAGCAACAAATAATGGAAAGTCTTGGGGCTCATTCTTCGATAAAATATTAGATAGAAATTAGTTACTAAGAAATAAATTTATAGGATTTAAGTTCATTCTTGAGTTTTTACACAGACGAAGAAGAATGTGTCTTATTCTTGAAAACATTAGGCCTGGTTGAGACTTGAGATCATGGGAAACGTTTGCTTTATCTGCTACTTGATTATAAAAGTTAAAGAGGAAGCATCATACTGATACTTGAATTTTGAGGATGGTAGCGTTTATTTTTATCTTATTTTTTTTCTTAGCATCTACATTCACAGGGTAAGACCTTTGTATATCCGATCCCTGCCCCCTCTTTGGCAGGAGCCTCTATAGGGGCATTGAGAATATTATTACTGTTTACTTTGTTGTTTTCTTCAAATGATTTTTAATGATTACTTAATTTGTTTGATTTTTATTTTTACATGAGTATTTTCTCTATAGGCTACTTATTTGAAACCCCCCCCCCTCCCGTTTTTGAAAAAAAATCCTTAGTCTTCTTATGTCGAACAGGTGTTGGCAAAGAAGTTTGGAGCTGCTATCGTGACAGTTGAGCACCGCTACTATGGAAAGAGCTCCCCATTTAAATCTTTGAGTACTCCCAATCTGAAATATCTTTCATCGAAACAGGCTCTATTTGACTTGGCCAATTTTCGTCAGTATTATCAGGCAAGTATTTGTTGAAACCTTAGTGAATCTATTGATCTCAGGGTTTCTCACTTTCTGGACTTGCCTGCTCACTATGTCTGTCCTTCGTCTGCATGATATAAATAAGCAGCTAATACTTGAATGCTCGCCTATTTCATATGCTTGAATCTAGGTTGCTCCTTAATGGTGCTTGCCGGGGTAACTTGTAAATGGTATTGGTGTACTATGGTCATCTATCTTCATAAATGACTTACTGAAACACCTTTTGTATGTTCAATTTGCAGGAATCTCTGAATAAAAAGCTCAATAGATCCGGTGTAGATAATCCATGGTTTGTTTTTGGCGTTTCATATTCTGGAGCTCTTAGTGCATGGTTTCGCTTGAAATTCCCACACCTAACTTGTGGAAGCCTTGCAAGTTCTGGTGTAGTTCTTTCTGTGTTCGACTTCACTGATTTTGATAAGCAGGTGAAGCATTCTATCTTGTTTGATTGCCCTGAATAATCTATTTATCTGATACTGGAGTACCCTCTTCGGAACCAGTACATACAAGAGTTTCATGTGTTGTTTTGGAAGTCATCTAATGCCTACTTCAGGTTGGTGAATCTGCAGGTCCTGAATGTAAAGCTGCACTCCAAGAAATTACCCAACTAGTTGACCAGAAGCTTGCATCTAATGGAAAAGAGCTGAAACAATTGTTTGGTGCTTCTGAGGTATGCAATCTTTTTTAAAATTGGGAGCCCTTAGTCCATTTTGTTTGTTCTTGAAGGAAGTGATTTTGATGTTGCTATATTCCCATTAAAATCCTGAAAAAGAAGCTATGAGAAAAAACAGTGAAGTAGCTGAGAATCTCATCCAATTGTTAAATTGTTAATTTGTACACATCTATTGGATATTTTCAAATGTATCGTTAAGGAGATTTCTTATCAGTTTCTACCTCTATAGTGGTAATACAGGGCCAAATTTCCCACGTCAGCATTTTATAACTCTGATATAGAAAAAAAATATTTGTTCAGACATTTATTTTGTTAGAATAATGAAGGTAGTTGTTCCAATAAATTATGGTTTTTAAAATTAAATAGTGATAATCTATCCAAAAGACATTGTCGGCACTTGTTTGTATTCAAGTTTCAACACTCCTATCCTATCTAATCATTAGAACTTCTGTAAGATCCTTTTTTAGTCGCTAAAGAAAATGATTTTTTTACATCTACAGCTTAAAATTGATGGCGACTTCCTATATTTTCTGGCCGATGCAGCAGTTACAGCAGTAAGTGAGCCATTATATGAGTTATCTGAAAATGTCACTAATCAATAAAGTACTACTTATTTGTTTTATGAGTATATGTATGTTATTTTTTTGCAGATTCAGTATGGGAATCCAGATTCACTATGCGTCCCTCTAATTGAAGCGAAGAAAGCAGAAGCGGATTTAGTGGTAGTACTCTCTTTTCTCAACAGTAATATTTTTTTAAGTCTATATTCATTTAAACTAAGAGCAAAGGATTATCTACTTTTTATACCAAGTCTCTTTGGTAAGACTTCGAGAAACGTAAATAAAGTAACAGGTTGAGCTCATCCAAGTGTTATCTTAGAAGGAACACAGTTTATATGAGAGGAAGGACATTTCTACTAATTGTAACATAACATTCCTATTGAACTACGTGTATTATCAGAAGTTAAGCTCATTCAGGAAAAAAAAATTGGTGCACAAGAAATAGAAGTTGCGTAAGTCCTCAATGAATAGAGTAAATAGTTTACCTGGGGTTCCGAAGTAACAGTTCTGAAACCCCGTTTCTCCCTAGATTAGAGAAAAAAACCCCACATCTTTAGGTATTTTTCTTGATTCTGTGGAGAAGTGGTTACGTAGTTGGAATTCTAAAAAATCAAATACATTCAGCATTAGGATTACCAGATCAGTTCATTATGTGATATCCGACTTCCGTTTATTCTTGTCTACAACTCTACATGTGCAGAATACATATGCCTCATATGTAAAAGAGTTCTATGTTCAGAAATTCGGTGTTACTGTTGAAACATACAATCAGCAAAATTTAAAGAGTACTTCACTAAATGGTGATACCGCTGATCGACTGTGGTGGTTCCAAGTGTGTACCGAGGTTGCATATTTTCAGGTGGCACCTGCAAATGATAGTGTCCGCTCTTCGAAGGTTGACACTAAGTGAGTGTGAACATTTCTCATGTTTTCTAGTTAACTTACGACTCTCATTTAATCTCTTTTAAATGATTGTGTCTGGTCTGATAATGGGTTTAGTCCAAACTTCAAAAATTTGTATCATTTTATAACATGGTAACTTATTGGTTGCAGATACCATCTAGACCTTTGCAAAAATGTATTTGGTGAAGGCATCTATCCTGATGTAAAAGGAACTAATTTATATTATGGGGGCACACAAATTGCTGGTATACTTTCATTCTTACTCTCCATGAGAAAAGTCTGTATGGTGTTATTATCACATAGTTCTTATAGGATACGTTGCCATCAACATACCCTAATGCCTCTGAAGAGGTTCCAAGAATGAAGTGCAAAGGCTGTTTACTAGTTACACATAATTCTTTTGAGCTGTGTGCTCAAAATTTAACTTCTTTACAGAAATTGAACTGGATAATCTTAGACCATTGCACGTTAATCAAATAGAAGATGAGCTTTATTCATTAATCTGACCATCTCATTTTGTGTTAGCTTGATTACACTTGAGTTGCCCTTGTTAGCAGGAGTGATGATCAACGTTATCTATAAACTATATATACAATGTGTGTGCATTATTTTATGGTCGTAAAAGGTTCATGTTAAACAAATAACATCTTGATAGGGGTGATTTACATATTGACTTCTTTTTTCACTGTATTTAGATTTCATCTATTGGCCATTCTATACTAAAAACAATAACTATTCTATTGGCAGGTTCAAAAATTGTCTTCACCAACGGTTCCCAAGATCCTTGGCGTCATGCATCAAAACAGACGTCATCTCCTGATAGTGAGTTTTAATCACTTATATATATATATATTATATATTATCTTATATAAATATATATATATATGCAAATATTATTGTGGATGAAATTGACTGAAAAATTTCATACCCTGCTTTCTCCATTCATAACTCACGGTTTTCTTTTTTGCTCTCAAGAGTAATCATAACTTGATAATAATGATGTGTGCCTGCCTAATTCCCTCGTGAATGACAAATTTAGCAGCCTGGTGAAGTGCTATACGATACGAAATAGAGAATATTCAAACAAGATTATATTTAACTTCTTGAACTTTATGCGACTTTATACAATTGCAATGAGCACATCCGCCCCATAACTGCCTCTTTATGAAATGTTGCAGTGCCTGCTTACATCATCACTTGCCATAACTGTGGACATGGAACTGACATGCGAGGATGCCCTCAATCTCCCTTAGTCCCTGAAGGTATGATGTTTAGTTTCAACGATTCCACCTTAAAGCGAGTTAGAACTCATCACTTTTGGTAGATAATGGTAGGATTTTCCATAAAACCATGAAGGTCATGTTTGATTCATGTGCTGGTCTGGATTACTTTCCTCACATGTACTTGTTGTACTAAATTCGTGGAATTGAATCTCTTAATCCAGGCGGTGCCCAGAATTGCAGTTCTCCAGATGCAGTTTCTAAAGTAAGGCAGCAGATTATAGAACACATAGATTTGTGGCTGTCTGAGTGCCAACCTTCAGGTAGAAGTGCCATATAGTTGTGTAGAATGACTTCTGACATACAAATAATAAAGTAATGGAGTAACTGGTTGTTATGTAGCAGCTTGAACATACTTTACGAAGTACTGGTTGTTATGTAGCAGCTTCAACGTACTTACAGATGCTCATACACGAAGAGCATCATTTCTTTAATACCGACATCTGCCTTCGATTATCCACTAAATGTTGCCAGTGAATATCTCAGAATGTAGCTGGATTTGCCAGTCGATATTGTTGTAAATCTAAGAAATTGATGCCGATAGTGTTCAACATGAATGATTTTCAATTTGTTGTTATGTAAGCAATAGAACAACTGACTTGTCATCAAGAGTTTCGTTAACTGTACCTAATAGTTACACAAAAATTATAGTTCGTTATTTTCAATTTTATCATTTTTCAACTAAAAAGCACATGCAATGATAGTCCAAGAAAACTCTAAAAATTTCTTGAAAACTTCAAGAAAGTGGCTTCAGGAATAGAATACCATTTTTTTTAAAGCAACCCCAGTTTCTAAATCTGTTCTCAGAAATTCTTCAGAGATGTAAAATCAAAATAATATGTTCTCATATCATAGCCAATGAGAGAAATATTGTAAAATGAAAGTAGATTCAAAGGTCACAACCTACAACTGCAGATTCATGGAGTATAGGAGGCTGCTAAAAATCATTGATGTCTAATTGACTATGATCTCACTGTGGGTACAAAGATGTCTTAGGAATTCAGTGCAGATTCCTAGATTCTACTTCAGGTCCAAAAGCAACGACTAGCCGCGAGTGGTGTATTTAACTTAGACTAGAACAATACGTCAAGGGCCAAGAGCAATATTTTATGTCTCCAGACAGCATTTGAGATCTCACGATCTTTACTATGGCAAAACTGGAATGAGCTACAAAATTTCTTTACTTAAGGTAAGTGGAAGACACCCACAGAAATATATAGGTCAATATCGAGGTTGTGACTTCTAAACTCCTTGGTCCCTTGAGGATAGGTGGAATCACGGACACCATCAAGAATGTTCCGAGAAGCCAGGCGAAAGCGAAGGTTCCAGCTCTGCGAAAAAGTGATAATCAATTAGTCAACAATCCTAGATGAAGTTGACTATTGACGTAGTTAAAGAAAGAAAAATCAACGTATAACTGAATATACGTGTACCCAATTCTCATCCTAATTCTTAAAACCTATAACCCAATAAAGTCAAATGGGTTATAAGAGGATACGACTCATTCAAACAGAATAGAGAACATTCGAAGGAGTTAAGTCGCGTACCCATAAAGGAACGAACGAAGCATGCTCTTCAGGCGATCATATATAAAATAGATGGCCAGAATGAATGAAATGGCGACCTGAAGGGTTGGTCCTTCTTCAGTTGGAAACAATACAGTAAGAGCTCCAAGGGCAACGAAAGCGATTGAGGTTTTTATGATGACATTTTTTGATGGGGTCTGAAACCTGCTTGTGACAGCCTGCACAATACGGGACTGAGATAGGTCTCTAACTTTCTTTTTGAGGTCGATTTTTGGGTTCCTCCTATCATAAAACTGTTGCATGATTATCTTGTCATGGGCTGATTCAATCGCATCTACACTAGGCTGATGACCAGCATATCTCTGTAATAGGAAATTCCTAGCACCTTGGATTTCACCCTCTGATGCCTCCCGGCTAATACCAAGTCGTTTATATGGGTCCTTTACGTTAATTCTGGGAAATACATCTGCATTCAAGAGCATTTCAGACATCACAAACTCAATGCACTAAGAACAAGTAATTGGTCGGGAAGTATCTTTGAAAATAAAAAGATCTAGACTCTCGACTGCTGAACCGTGTAGCCGGTACACTATCATTAGATAACTGTCACCAACACTAAGTTTACACTTCAACATGAAAAATGAAATACTGATTATAAAGTATCTGGAAGTGGAAAAGAGAGAAAACATACACAGCAATGCACACCATCAACCATCCGATTCCCTCTTTTCTCTCCCTCACACAAACACAACATCACCACACTTATTTGTGGGATGGAGGAATGGGGGATTCAAATAAAACTATTTTGAACAAAACTGAAATAGGATAATCAATCCAACATTATCATTTTTCCAACTCTAAATTCAAATAATTTTTGAAAAGGAACAAAAATATGATTTCTTTTTTCATGTCTCGCCTGTTGGCGTAGAATTTTAGCTCAACTTAGAGAAAACAATGTCAATGTTTAGTATGTAACAATACAAGTTAAACTACAAAGGTAAGTTTATTCGACAAGAGAAGACACAGTAAGCTACAAGTTACCAGTGGAGTCGTTTGAGATATCTCCAAAAGAAGCATCCATTGCACACTTAATCGAAGGCATTCTTTGTTGCTTGCACATCTGCCCAGAGCCAGCCCCAATACTCCTTTGATGTAGCCAAAAGGAAAAATATAGTTACGTTGTAACCTACCAACAAATTAAAATGCACAAATAGCCAAATCGATGGTTACCTATGTACATAATACAAGTTTCTAGATACCACAAAATTAGGATGAAGATAAGCTTGCTTAAGATCTGCTGCTGATCTCTGTGCAGGTATATGAAATCGGGATCCCAAAGGGGTTCCAGTTATTCCAGGCAATGTCATCATCACACTTTGTTATGTTCACCAAATACCTATAACACTTGGCGAATAATCAACGGTGAATCCAAGTCGAACAACTAAGGGTAAGCAAGATGGCAACTTATAAGCAATAAACAAAATGTTGCTAGTTATCAATCACGAATAAAAGAGGATGAGAGATAGAAATTGCAGTAAAAGACAAGCAGTACAATGGCCAAACTTAAAATGTCTTGCTTATATAATTCTAGGATGATGCGAAACAGATTCCTAAATGCACCATCTTCATAGTTAACATAGGGAGGGGAACAAACTTAGGATTAGAAAGTACAAGACCTTCATGTAGGGAGCTATAGTGTTGTAGCACCGAATGTGCCAAGGCTATAACACCTTCTTAGCAAACTACTGCTACAAGGCTACAGCAAGCTATTAATAACTGTGCAACATCACAAGCCCACCAAACATACACACACAGGTGCATATCAGACCACACAGAATGATTCACGCTTCTAACTGAACAACTGGGTCAGAAAACAACTGAAGCTAATTAAGTCACCAGTACCTAGGTTCTCAAGTAATATTTATATACTGCTTTCGTGTTTGCGTTGCTATCTTTAACCTAGCTATCTGTTAGTCTTATCTTAAACTGAAATTAAGTGGTTAACTTTCTGTCTGTAGCATAATCATAATTGGAGCTCATATATCGTTTACTGTGTTCTTAAAATCATAGTACTAAAGCATTAACAGTGTCAGAAATGTGGAGGGAGCATAGTGTTTTAAGACAAAGTGGCAGTATAAATCTATGTAACAAAGAAGTTTCAATGATGTTGCTCTAAGACTTTAAAAGAATCAAACTAAGGAAAAAGCTTATAAATGTACAATCTACAATCCCATTGACTCAGCCAGTCAGCCCTCAAAATGCTCAAGCATTGTAACCTTAACAAACAATTGGAAGGACATATTTCCTTGTGACCAAGGGCTAATACAGTATCCAAAAGAAAAAAGAAGGAGCAAAGGGAATAATCTTACCCTAATCCAACAATTTCACCAAACTAATAGTACTACAGGATTCAAGACAACCATCAAAGAAATCAACTTCCGTAACTCAGACTAGTAAAAATGTCCACATATCTTCACAATTACTCCCCGAATCAATAAAGATACAACTGTCAAGTTTGTTTCCCAGTGGTCAAACTAGTGAACTGTACCTTAATTGACACGCGTAATCTTAATTGGAATCAAAATTATAACGTTAAAGTAATATACGTCAAAGTTCTATCTTTTATATTACACAACATTAACAAAAATTGAGCTCAAAATTTGAAAAAGTCGACTATAAAATTTCGAAACTAGACAATCTTTACGTGATGGGGCCATGGAGTTACTAACTTCTAAAACAAATCAAGAAAGTGAAGTACAGCTCCTCATTGTAATAATCCTTGATGTACAGATCACTGAACACACTTTATACCTTTTGAGTTCAAAACTTGGTTATACTTTATAAAATGGCAAGTTACAAGCCAAGATTACATTTTTTTGCAACTAAATTACGAATGAACTGGTCTAATGAATGCCCAATTCACTAACAAAGCCATCAAAGAAATCAACTTCAATAACTCATACCAACAAAAATTCCCACATATCATTACAACTAAGTTCAAAAAATTCAAGAAAATGAAGTACAACTCCTAACTGAAATAACCCTTACCAGCTAACTCACATTATTTTGAGTACAACTCCTTACTGAAATAACCCTTAACAGCTAACTCACATTGTTTTGAGTTCAAAAGGCAATTTGATAAACCAAAATTATATCTTTTTCAACTAAATTATTAATTCGAAGTGGTTAGAAACTTGTCTAATGAATATATAATTAGTTGAAGTAGAAAAACAATTAAATTAAACGAAAGAGCAAAAGAGATATACCTATGAAGAGAACCAAATTTGAGGATTAATCTATTGCTGTTTGCAGATTTCTAGACTACATAACGAAGAGGTCAAATGAAATTGCTAATCCGTTATACACACCACGATACTGATTTTGTGTAGCTATAAAATTACAATTTTGCTCTCCTCTCTATTAAAAATATGGTAGGTGAGGAAGTTAAGTAGGGGCCAAAATAGTAACTTTTAGCAACAATAAATCACTATTCTACTAAAGGATAATAATAGGCTTATTTTCTTTTGACCCCCTAAACTATCTACACGCTTGCGGGGGCCCTCCGAACTTTACTTCTTTTCAAAACAGGGTCCAAACTATCGTTCTTTTCAATTTACCCCCTATTTTGTGTTTTTCCGCCAAAAAATTACATTGAGATAAGGGCAGAATTGGAAACACATATAAAAATAGATTTTGAGGCAAAATATGTAATAATTAAATATTGGGGTTCACCAATTAAATTTAAAAAACCACCCCCACCCCCAAACTCTATCTGCCCCCCCCCCCACCCCCCACACACACCCCTATCCCGATTTGCACCCCCTCCCCACCTCAACCATGATTTGCGCCCCCCACACCCACTGGCTGCCATCTCTATCCTTGAAGTTTTTGTTCCATCAAAACAAGCACTTGGCCAAGCTTGTGGAGTTTGACAACAAATGAAGAAAATCAATTGAAGCCTCAAATTCAAAGTTGACCAGGCATGATAAACGAGTGATTCGCTTGTTAATAAGGCAACAGACGTGTACAGGGCTAAATATGGCATTTCACATGGTCTTTTTACTGTTTTGGTGTGTGTATATAGATGCTAAAAAAGTCTTAAATGTGGCTATAGTTAATTAGTTGAACTAGATTGTGATTGTCTTATGAACAATGAATCCGTTGTAGTCTAGTTGGTTAGGATACTCGGCTCTCACCCGAGAGACCCGGGTTCAAGTCCCGGCAACGGAATACTTTTTTATAAACCATTAGAACAACTAAACAACGTTCTAAGACTAATGTTACAAAACATTATTACTAATACTTTTCTTAAAATTCTAAATTCAAACACCGTCAGTTTTTTAATTTGGTAGAATAGGTGAGCTTGTGGATGTAATGTTATAAGTTCAATTTTCCATATCAATAATTTATTCGTGGTTTACCTAATTGACGTGGTTTACGGGCTATCGAGTCGGCCCTAATGTTGTGCATGAGTTGAACTAAACAAGTTGCTTGCTCGATCAGCAAGGCGAAACTCGAAGCTTGGCTCTTAGTAAAATGACCCAAGCTGATTTCACGGGTCGTGATCGTGGTAGTATTTATATTAATATTTTAAAATACAAATATAAAATTAGTTCTATTTATTTTATTGTAGTATTTTAATTAACTATTTTAATAATCTTTTTCTCTTATATTCCTAACTAGTCCTTCATTTTTCAAGGTTATTAATTAAAGTAGTAAGCAATTGACTCTTCATTTTTAACATTGATAGTAATAAATTAGTATTAATAATGGTTGTAATTTTGACTATTGAAATAAGTTAAGTGAGCTAGCTCGGCGAGCTTTCACCAAGCCAAGCGTAGGACTCATTTAGTCATGAGGCAAGCCAAAATATCTCGAGCTCATGCTCAGCTTATGTACATCTCTAAATCAATCGAGGTCTACCAATACGTACTCTACAAGTAACACCCAGGGGTTTCTCGTTATAATAAAAGTTCTTAATATAAGCTTTTTCAATTCATTATTGAGATTTAATTCTTAAAATTGACAAATGCGATTTTATCTCCAAATATCGATATCATTCATTATCAATGACCAAATTAATGATCACTCATTCATTTAAAGTTGGCTACGAAGTATTTTAACTTTTTTTTTTTGTAAACTAATGATGAGATGAGTTTCGAACCCATACCCTTTTGGCCATTAACAAGAGTTTTTTTCACTAGGCTATTCGATTAGGCTGGCGATATTGCCAGAGCAATTTTGATTCTGTCAGAGCAAAGTTTGAGTATATACCTATTTTAACCTTTTAAGTCAACTATTTCATTATATCATTAATATTTACTATTTAATATTTTCTTACAATTAGAGTTATTTGAAAATTAACCATAAATGAACACATTCCATATCTTTAAAGGAAGAGGATATTTGTCGATCTTTTCTACGATTTCAAATTGTGAAGAATTTATTTTGGTTGAACTTTTTTTTTCTTTGGTCGTCCTTTTCTCCGTTGAATATTGGGTTCATAAAGTATCGCATCTGACTCATCAACGATCTCAATAATTTATCTTGAACACGTAACTTTTCTCCAATTGACCAAAGATGATAATTATCATTTAACTTCGAAATTAATTCCCCAAATTTTTACCTTCAACAACAGTTTCAAATATTGAAGATCTTAGATACTAATGTCTATTGCTTTTATTTTCAATTAATATAGAAAATATTTTGCAAATTATTTCCTTCAATAATAATTAATTTATAGATGACCAAGAGAGCAATAATAATGATTTATTAACATTAAAGATGCATATATTTAAAATATGGAATCTGTGTCATTTATTGTATGTTGATTTTCAAAATTATCTCTACTTGTAATAAATTATTAAATAGTAAATACTAATGACAAAATAGAATAGTTGACTTGAAAGGTTAAATTAGGCATATGCTTATACTTTGCTCTGGCAGAATCAAAATTACTTTGGCAATATCGCCAGTCATTCCATTAAAAGGGAGCATTTTAATTTTTAAATACTAAATGAAACTGTTCTGGTTACATTTGAAGTGAAAGTAGTATTTATTTTGTTAGTTGATTTTAATATTTCGCCTTATCTGGAACGCAATTCAGAAGGTCTATAGAATTGCAATAATCAATTTGATGCCCACCACCACATAGCTTTATTCATCTTGCTTCAAGTCTTCTAATAATTCCTCCCCTATATTTCTCAAATAATTACGATCTCTCTCTCTCTCTCTCTCTCTATATATATATATATATATACCTTCACGTGGTGGGCACTTTAGTACTTCAACTCCAATTACCATCCTCAATTCTTCAACTTAAAGCCATGCTCGAGACCTTCACATGCCTATAGTTTGATTTGGCTTCCTCCACTTCCATTTCAATCATCAAGAAGCACTAATCGAGCACAAATTAAATCAACTCACAAAATATTGAGAGTTGTAATAATTCGTGTGATATATTGACATGCACAAATTAAATCAACTCACAAAATACTGAGAATTGTAATATTATCGTGTGATACTGATACATGATAATATCATATAGTTATTATATCGAAACTATATTAAAAACATTTATATTAGGTTAAACGTGACTCTTAACTTTTTTATCTTCATGCATATATATTATGTGTACTTACGCAACATGATCATTTCCTAAATAATGTTTTAAGTCATATTAATAGTCAAAATTGGAGGATATATATCAAAGTAAAAAAAAATAGTTTGCCCATTTCTGTACGCATGGTGGGCAATATACATAGGTGGGGAAAAATTGATATAGAAGCAAGCTATAGTACATGTACATACAAAACAACAATCTTCACTCTATAGTTTATAGTGTATACCTTTATTTTGCAGCCTTTTGAGTGTTGTTTTAATTTATTAACTTTGAATTTGTTAAAGTGGGGACTCTTAATTTCTTCCTAGCTGTCTCCAATATTCGAACCGTCCTTAATGACTCAGGAGTGTGCTATATAAAGGGCACCAACATAAGATTTATTTGCATCGCAACAGTTTTTGTTTATGTTAGTGATCGAAATATGGGGTTCTTGCAGCCATTATTTGTGTTTGTTTTTGTAGTTTTGAGTTTCGTTTTGGTTAATGGAGTGAAGAGTGGAGGAGGAACAAATGGAATTGATGGTTTTAATGGGACAATTACTTCACTTAGAAAGATGGGACGTGGATTGAGGATTCATGGTGGGAAGAATGATATGAGGTTTCTTGATGAGCGGCGAAATGTAGTGGTTACCAAAAAGAGTATGGAAAGAGGGGGAGGTGAAGGTGGTGGAGGTGGTGGGGGAGGAGGTAGAGGTGGAGGAGGTGGTGGAGGTGGAGGTGGAGGTGGAAGTGGAAGTGGAGGAGGAGGAGGAGGGGGAAGTGGTGGGGGTGGGGGTGGAGGAGGTGGTGGAAGTGGTGGTGGTGGTGGGGGAGGAGGAGGAGGTGGTGGGGATGGTGGTGGAAGTGGTGGTGCAAGTGGGGGAGGAAGAGGTAGTAACAATGGAAATGGAAAAAAAAATTCCCATGCACATAAACACAAACATGGTAATGGGAGTGCTGGTGGTGGTGGTGGAGGGGGAGGGGGAGGGGGAGGGGGAGGAGGTGATGGTGGTGGTGGTGGTGGAGGTGGAGGTAGAAGAGGCGGCGGCGGTGGTGGTGGAGGAGGTGATGGTGGTGGTTGGGGATGGGGAGGAGGTGGAGGAGGTGGAGGTGGTGGATGTTGGGGTTGGGGTTGTGGTAGGCATGGTCCACCAGACAAAAACTAAGGATGCATGATTTTGCATGAGTAATAGTGTTTATGTTTGTGACTTTGTTCAAAGCCCTTTTTTGAGAAACAATAAAATTTCGTCCACATTATAGCTTTCATATTTACTATAGTTGTATTACTGAATGAATGAAAAATAAGAGATCGATTAATATATTGAATTTGTATCTGTGAAATTCATCTAATTGAGATAATTTACTCTTCTTTTTCCAATATTTGAAAAAAATGGTAAACAGATCACCTGACAATGTGAAACTTACATTTTGTCTTGTAACAAAACATGTAATTGCAGAAATAAGGAAACTTGTTCTCAAAAGAACTTGGAACACACAAAGACTTACAGGAACTGCAACTTAATTAAGTCCATCAACATCGACGACGAATTCCAGATTCTGAAATTCCTCCTTTTGGATCTCTCCAATTCTTCTAGCCGAATCGCATAAAGAGCTGTTGCAACAACGCACATAGATGAGCCGTAAACAGTCAGATTCCTCGAAGGCATCAGGAATTTCCTTTAGTTCGGTATGACCTACCAAATATAGATGCTCAAGCCTGGGAAATGATTCTTCATAAACCAACCATTCAGTAATATAACTATTATTGCTTAACTTCAAATATTTAAGGTTTAGGAAGTCTCCTTCCATCACTGTCCATACTCCACCTTTATTGTCTTCACCCACAGGTGAACGCATGTAACTTACTTTCAAAACCTCTAGATTGCGTAGTTCCCGTCCAATATTTGAAATTTCATCCCAAGGAGTCCTGAAATATTGTAAAGTTAATTTCTTAAGATTTGAAGGGAAGTTCCAACTATATCGCTCAGGAGGTGCAACCAGGCGACGTCGCCATAAAATTTTCAATGACATAAGTTGAGTTAGAAATTCCACATTTGGAAACGGATAAAAAACTGTAGAATCATCTGAATCAAAACCATATGTGTAAGTGTAACTCAGTTTTCGAAGCATTGGCATCCCTTCCAATATTTCTGCATCAGACGGGGAAGAAAAAAAAGCACTCGACAAAGTCTCTATGTTGCGGAATGAAGAGTTCTCTGGTCTGCTACTTTCCGCTTGGAATCGGACAAGTACACCCCCACCTAAATGTACATTCCTCAAATTTTTCATCTCCGCCAGAGAATCTGGGAGAGCTACCACATTACTACGTCGAAATAACTGAACGATTACCAACATACTTGCAGAAGAAAATGAATCCCCAACAAATAAATATTTCAAATGAGTTAGATGCTTGATCTTCTTAAGGAAATCACTAATGAGAAATCGCTTACCACTTATGTGTAACACTTGAAGATGCTCAATATCCATTGACTTAATTGCATCATCAAAATCTTCCTTCCAATTATATCTGAATCCAAATATAAGTAGAGACCTAACGCGATGCCCAGAACCAAGTGATGAGGCAAAGGTTTTCCCACTTTGGAAGTCGTATCCCCTAGACCAAATTATCGATTGCCGTGAGTCTTCTCTTTGCTCATCACCAAAGAAATTCGTGGATTCGTAAGATTCAGAATTGCTACCATCTTTTATCATGTGCATGAAATTCTGTTCTTGGGATAATTCCATACAGAACTCTTTCAATAGATCATGCATTTGGAATTCTTTTACACCACCTATAGCTCGTTCTCTTGTAGGGATTAAAAGACTTCTACTAATGAGGTCCATAAGATAATCCTCTGCCTGTTGTTGCAGGGATTCAGACCCAATATCGGGTACAAGTCCTTCTGCGATCCAAAGCAATTTCAATTTCCCAACCTTGACGGGATTATATGCTCCAAGTATGCCAGCGTAAAGAAAACATAGTTTCAAATGATCCGGTAGACAATTGTAGCTCCATTCTAGCAACACTCTAAATGGTCTTTCTGTATCATTCAGAACACGCGACGACAACCCTTCCAAGAACGTTTTCCACACGTCCACATTTTTCTCCACCTTTGCTAGATGTCCAGCTACTACAACTATTGCAAGAGGTAAACCTTTGCAATTCAATGCAATTTGTTGTCCAACTTGTAAGAGACCCACATCTGAGTCAGAACCTTTTAGACCCGAATTTCTCTCAAGCAACTCATAGCTTTCTTGCTCTGTCATTAGCCGGAGGAGATGCACGTTACTCGAATCTGAGATATGTCTTGCCACATTTTGGTTTCTTGTGGTTATTAGGATTCTGCTGCCTTTTTTATCATTTGGAAGATATCTTTTTAAATCATTCCATGTCTTAACATCCCATATATCATCTACGATAATAAGGTATCTTCGTTGTCTCAATTTCTTATTAACTCTTTCAGCTATGCTTTCCTCATCATCATCATTCGCGTCACCAACATTCGGATCCAATTGGCACAAGAGAGTGTGCAATAATTCCTTTTTTTGATACAGTTGAGACACAACAGACCACGCTCGAACGTCGAAATGCACTTTCATTGAAGGATCGTGATATATGTGTTGGGCTAAAGTGGTCTTACCGTTTCCAGGCATGCCTACAATTGAAACCACAACAAGTTCCCTTTTGTGACTATCAAGGATAGCCTCCATTACATTCTCAATCTCAGCCTCAAAACCAACAATATTAATATAAGTAGACATATTAGTTGCAGTACAATGAGGCGGAGCGACTTAGACAACAAGTATATGAGACAATGGCTTATTAGAGAACGTTCGAGCCCTGAAGGAATAAACAACCCATGCAAAATGTTAGTGAGCGATGCATTCGTATACGCTTAATGATATACATTTTCTAACTTAACATATATATCACTCAATATAATTGCATTCGTTATTGTATAGAAGTTTTCAAACCATTAAATATATTATGCATGCTTAAATTTTATTTTGTGAAACCCTTTAAATTGTTGAAGATGTAATTTGTATAAGTAATAAAATAGAACAAAATGATTTAGGTAGAGGCCATTAATAAACTAAATGAAGTTTCGAAATGAAAATGATTTAGTCTGTATCCTCAAGGAGTACCCTTTAAATTCGAGAGGTGGTTCATGGCTGACTTATGAATTTGAACACTTTAGAAAATTGGTTTAATAATGGAGTCCAATTTAATGACTTATCAAGTATCCTCAAGGACATGTCAAATTGGCTACAGCCTACAGCCTACATGTATAATATTCGAGATATTTATTGCAACTTTCATATTTTTCTCAACTTTAATTTAATAGGAGTAATTCATTATACTCCATCCGTTATTTTATACGTGTCTTTGAGCCTTATTCTTTATTTTAAAATACTTGTCTTTCGAGCATAGAAAGTCCTACTTTTACATTTTTGATATATGTAATTTAAATTATTTTTCTTACCATTAAATTAGCACTAATCAATTATATAGTTTTAATTGATTGTTATTCTACATTTTTAATATATTTTTTGACTATTTATTATTTTTATTAATCAATGTGCAAATAGCTGGAAAGACAACTATAAAAGAATGGAGAAAATATTAACCAACATATCTGATATATATATATATATTTGATATAAAAATTATTACATGAGATATTTTATGATAAATTTATAGTAAAATATATTGATGTGACTCAAATTCAAAATTAAATTATATTATTCAAAATACTATTTCGGAGATTACCTCTATAATTATACACATAAAATGAAAAAAAATACATTAATTTTTTTTTAATAATTATCGATGAAGTGAGTTTCGAACGCTGGATCTTGTGGTAACTAGCAAGAGCCTTTCCACTTGGCTTTCCACTTGGCTCTTCAATTAACTCTTATAAATTCCTTGTTCAAAATGGAACTTTTTTAGATATAATTTTCAATTTCTAAATTCAAATACTTATTATACGTGGTACCATGATATATATATGCCATTTTTTATTTAATTTATAATTAACATACTCATTCCATATTATTCTAAGCTCACTAATCTCAATATTCACCAATATTAAAAATTATGTGAGTAATAATAAATTGGAGGAAACTATTATAATGCGATTAGAGGAATTCAACTTCTCCTTAAAATTTATGCAAAACCAAAGCATCTTTAGTGTTTGAAAAGGAGGGAATAACAATAATTTCGAATAAAACTAAAATTTGAATTTCTAAATTAGGAATTTGTTAATTTTTATAATGAAAAGTTTACTAAACAAACTTTTAGAAATGTAGGTAACTAAAACTTGGTGAAATACATGAAGCTTACATCGATTACATGTTGATGAGATTTGTTTAGCAGAAGAAACTCTTGCATGAGATAATCCTCGTATCCAAATCGTCGTAAAATTCACAACCTGTAAATACCTCAAAGATAGGGAAACCTTTTAAATTGTTGAAGATGTATAAAATACTAGTAAAGTAGCAAAATGATTTAGGTAGATGCCATTAATAAAGTAGATGAAGTATCAAAATCATAAAGTCAGAGGCCCCTACTAAACTTTAAAAAGGAGATAATATATGAGAGGTGGTTGACTTATGAATTTAACACGTTAGAAAATGGAGCCTAGTTAGCTTATCATATATATCAACACTCCTCAAGGGCCAAGGCCATGTGAAATTGGCCACACAATGTTAAAAGTATATTTATTGCAATTTGCAAATTTTATATTTTTCCAACTTTCTTTGTTGATTGCTTTATTTTTTAATAATAATCATCCCTAATGTTAACAATAGGTAACTTTATAGCTAATCAGCATCACCTCTGTAGAATTTTCGGACAGTCACTTCTGCCATTTTTAGATATTCTGTTAATACGAATCGGAGTCACATATTACGTGAATTAAATTCACATCCAAGAAGTGAAAATTTATTGAGGCAACATCAAGAGAAGACAAAGTGTTTATTTATATGGAGTTTAGATATTTCATATTGTTTAAATATTAATAACTTCTATTATTTTAAAAAAAGCAATAGGTAACTTTCAATTAAGGATGAATTTATATAAATTTTTGAAATAATTTATTTTTCTACATTTAATTTCGTTGACTTAATAGTGTTCGCAATTTATATAAATTTTTCAATAATTGAAGTGTATTTAGAATTTAAAAGCAGGGAGTAATAATTTCAATTAAAACTAAAGTTGAATGTAATACTTAATTACTAATTTTGATAATATAAAGTATAGTAGACAATGTTTTAGGGATTCAAGAACTACCAAATACGAGTTGTACTTATATGCTTACAACTATTTTGTGAGCACCATGCTCACAAGGGTTTCATGGTCATTTAAGAAATGTTTTTTTATGGAATGTGAAAAAGTAACACCAAATTTATTGCACTCCAAATTTATTACCATTTATTAACCAAAATAACACCCAAATCTGGAATCTTAATTATGAAATTTTACAAAATATACTCACAATATTAAACTTGAATACTTAACACATATAAACAATACAAATTTGATTGGTGTACTCGAATTAAATTTTTATTTTCTATTGTGATTTATATAATTTGGTTTGGTATTGCATTAAGTCTAGTCAAGACAAATTCAATTGGTATTTTAATTATTCCACCAACTTTGGTAGTAATCATATTACAATTTCTTAAGCAGTTAGAGTTAATTTTGTGTTTAGAGATAATGAGAGATACCAAAATACATTTTAAGCATGAATAGTAAAGATATATAAATAAAATTTTATGTGGTGTTATTGAAGAAATATGCAACACCAATGTATATTATTCAGTGGTGCTATTGAACAAGAACGGAACACCAGTGTGTATTAGTAAATGGTGTCACTAAAAATATATCTAAAATGAGATTAATACTAGAATTGTTTATTATTGAAGAAATATATCTTAAATGAGATTTATACTAGTAAAGATATATAAATAAATTTTATGTGGTGTTGTTGAAGAAATATGCAACACCAATGTATATTATTCAGTGGTGTTATTGAACAAGAATGGAACACCAGTGTGTATTAGTAAATGGTGTCACTAAAAATATATCTAAAATGAGATTAATACTAGAATTATTTATAATTGAAGAAATATATATAAAATGAGATTAATACTAGTAAAGATATATAAATAAATTTTATGTGGTGTTATTGAAGAAATATGCAACACCAATGTATATTATTCGGTGGTGTTATTGAACAAGAACGGAACACCAGTGTGTATTAGTAAATGGTGTCACTAAAAATATATCTAAAATGAGATTAATACTATAATTGTTTATTATTGAAGAAATATATCTAAAATGAGATTAATACTAGTAAAGATATATAAATAAATTTTATGTGGTGTTGTTGAAGAAATATGCAACACCAATGTATATTATTCGGTGGTGTTATTGAATAAGAACGGAACACCAGTGTGTATTAGTAAATGGTGTCACTAAAAATATATCTAAAATGAGATTAATACTAGAATTATTTATAATTGAAGAAATATATCTAAAATGAGATTAATACTAGTAAAGATATATAAATAAATTTTATGTGGTGTTATTGAAGAAATATGCAACACCAATGTATATTATTCGGTGGTGTTATTGAACAAGAACGGAACACCAGTGTGTATTAGTAAATGGTGTCACTAAAAATATATTTAAAATGAGATTAATACTATAATTGTTTATTATTGAAGAAATATATCTAAAATGAGATTAATACTAGTAAAGATATATAAATAAATTTTATGTGGTGTTGTTGAAGAAATATGCAACACCAATGTATATTATTCGGTGGTGTTATTGAATAAGAACGAAACACCAGTGTGTATTAGTAAATGGTGTCACTAAAAATATATCTAAAATGAGACTAATACTAGAATTGTTTATTATTGAAGAAATATATCTAAAATGAGATTAATTCTAGTAAAGATATATAAATAAATTCTATATGGTGTTATTGAAGAAATATGCAACACCAATGTATATTATTCAGTGGTGTTATTGACATGAGACTGAGAAAATTCATTGGTTTTTGAATGAAATAATTAAAATTAGAAAAAAAAAGTTATACTTCTATTTATTTTAAATGAGATTAATACTAGAATTCATATTTTCGACATTGGTGAGCTGAAGTAATCATTGCATTTAGCTTCCTCTCTCCAATCTCAATTAATTGCTAATTACTGAATCATTAATACCCAAAATACCACTATTGTTGTTTTTCCACTTAAAGATGTAAGGACAAAAATACCCAATTAAATATGAACCATAGGATTAAAATATCACTTAAACTCTTAATTTAACGACTCAGATGGTTGTGAGCACCATGTGAGCATGACCTCCTAAGCCTACAAGAAAATTCTCTCAAATAATTATGGTAGTAAAATTTACAATCTCTTAATATCTCAAAATAGTGAAATACTTTAAAGTTTAAATTTTCGAAAATGTACAAATAACAAAGTACCAAAATGATTTAAGGCCATTAATAAACTAAATGAAGTATATTAAAAAGATATTATTAATCATCCTAAAGGCCATGTAAAATTGGCCACATAATGTTGGTGATATATAAATTTATCTCAAATTCCATATTTTTCCAACTTTTACAATTGATTACTTTATTTATCAATAATAATCATCACTAATTTACAAAAAGATCTATGTTTTAATCAATCTTTGTTCATTTCTTAGTTGAGTACAGTGTTAGAAAACTTTTGCAATGTCAACTAATTTTCACATTAAGGGTAAATTTATATAAATTTTTGCAATAATTTATGTTTCTACTTAATAGTATTTGCAATTATGTATTCTATGATCAACTTGATAGAGTTCGTGATAATGTAAATTCTTAACATGCCATAAATAATGTAATGAGCCGTTTAATTTTGTAGATTATAATTTCAATAGCTAAATGATATATGGAATGTAGTCAATATTAGGAAATGAAAACTTCACCAATGAGTCCGTGACGACAAAATCACTCGACGGAAACAAAAGAAAATTGCATTTTTCTTTTTTGTAAATTAGCTATGAGATGAGTTTCGAACCTAGGACCATCTGGTCACTAGCAAGGCCTTTTCCACTAGGCTATTCGAAATTTAAGAAAATCACCACATACAACATTTAGGTTTTTCTGATATTCTCAAAAGAAAATGTAATGGAAACAGAAAACTCCGGACAAGATGTAATTTCATAGTAATATACAATGATAAAGGGTTCATCTTATAACACTTTAAGCAGAATCAGCCAATGAAACTGTACTAATGCCGAATGTTCAAAGAACTATGACTCCTCTAGTTTTCAACACAACAGCTATGCATTCTTCATAGCTCAAACTATTACCATTGAACAGAACCCGTCCGTGGTTTCCTTTTGCAGAAATCACGTGTTGGGAGATGAAAAATACAACCATAACAATGATGAGGCACCCGACCAATGTACAAAAGAAGAGCAAACCAGGTTTGTCCAGTTTGAACGAAGCCATATACTCCATTAGAGGTGACCATAATAAGGTCTGTTAGTCCATCATTCGAGAAGTCCTGGTCACCAAGGCATAGGTAGCAAAAGGTAGTAAGCTCAACTGATGTAAGCAAACTACCACCTGGTGACAACACTACTGCTGCTTTTTCTCCTGCTGCAAGGATCACTTTTGATATCGTGCACGCATAGTGAGAATGCTTTTAGTGTTGGTACAATGATACCACCTTCCATCATGCCTGATGGAGATGGAAGGTCTGACCACTTTGCACCCGCAGATGCTGCCAATTCCAAATGGCGTCGTGTCCATTTAAGCCAGGGGAGTATGAGGTTATCTGAACGTGAACAAGTATGTCAATTTCAAAATATCACCAGGAATATAGTAACAAGATAAAAGGATACTAACGTTCATTGATGTTCTCAATGTTTAACGAATTGACTCTTACAGAGGACCTCCAAAACTAATTCATATAGCTCATTTTTTTTAACATTCTGTTACTAATACATAACAGAAAATACATACCCCGCCTCTATTTGTCAAGAAAACCACATTTCCATGGCTTATGATGTTTATGCCCATCATACATTGGGATGAGTATTGGTGTAGCTACTTCCAATGAACTTATATCTAAATGACTTCTAATGTCTCTCGAGAACTCCTCATGCTGAAATAAGTGAAAAGGAGAATGGTGACCTATTGAAGCTTTAAAGAGTTGTTCCCGAACAGGAACACTAGATGTAGCAACCGCCCAACACGGTGCAAGACTTCAGTGGATCCACTCACAACAAATCTTTCAGCATTATTGCGACTAAAAGCCTTCAAGAAATCAGATTTTCTTTGCATTGTCATAGTCTTGCTTATTCAACACCGAGAAAAACTAAGAAATGTAACATACTCAGAAAATTTTGAGGAAGTTTGGCAGAGCTTATGTATGGCAATTAGGGGATACAATGTTATCTCATGCAGAGGAGGCTTGGATTCTAGACATTGGTTATAAAAATTTGGAAAAAACTATAAAAGCCCCAGCCAACCCAATGCTCAATTTCTAAGAGAAGAAGGCTACGAGACTCCCGGACTCATCATGCAAGAATTTCAATTGTAAAAACAAAATTATATTCTACCATTCAGTTGGTTATTGAGGAAAGCTTTACATAACTGACTCTATACATAAGCATGCAAACTTTTAGTCAAAATGGAATCAGAAACCTCTAACTTATGATCAGTAAACATATTAATGATAGACGGCTTAAAACGTCTAAAACATAACACTTGCTCACATTCAGGGGTAAAATGTAGCACAGAGCCACAGACCAGCCCGGGGCACGGTCCCTGATTTTTTTTGTTAAAAGTGAATATTATATTTTATTTTTTGTTAAACTTTTCAGACTTCGATATTATTTGGCCCACCAAGAGTTCGAAAACAAATTATTTGTAAAGCTAATAATTTATTTTGTAAGTATTTTCTATCTGTCCATCCAACATTTTCCTTTAGTTACCCCCTACTCAAGTTGTTATAATTCCAGTACAAAGGTTTAGAAAATAATTGACCATCAACGTGAACAAATGATGAAAGGATCATTTATAAAATAGGGAGTGACTACAGTTGGTGATGTGTATAATAAATTCATCTAAATTTACCTGAAATTCGTTATTTTAGACTTAACATGTTCCAAGAGTGTTATAATGCATCCTCGTCTGAACCATTTTCATCACTATATTGATCGTAAATCTGATACTCTTCATCGCTAGAACCAATGGAAGTTTCAGACAGGTTTTGCAAATGGTCTGCTAATACATCCTCACCATCTGCATATGTCCCATGCTGTGGAGGAAAGTTTCCCACATCATAAGCCATACCCATGTCATCATATATGTTATCCATGTCCTCTTCTAAATTGTCATCCTCATTATTGTCATCATCAATATCATCTTCATCATCGTCTAAATTGTCATCCTCAATATTGTCATCATCAATATCATCTTCATCATCATCATCATTAGGCACCTCATTGTCTTCGCTATTAACATATTCTATTGTCAGATTTTTCTCTCTATTGTCAAGCCTTAAATCCTTAGTAACACGCATTTTCTTCGATTTCTCAAAGCGCCTGCAAGCAGATTTTAGTAATGACTCTGCACCTGTTTCTGGAAATACTGATAGAAACCTCTTCGCAACACAAAGCCTCAGGCTATTAAGCATGTTGGTAGAGAACCAGCCAGTTGCACCGTTGCAAGTTGTTTGATCAATTGGTTTTCGTATCTCTTGCTGAATATAGTCATCTTCAAGCTCAAAAAGTTGCATTGAAGTTTGAAACTTGAAAGGGAACACTCTGAAAGCACATATGTCGGACCATTTCTGTTTCAACCCCGACGTAACAGTAGCGCCAGCGTAGGTTCTTAATGGTGGTGGAACACGGAAGTCAATCCTTTGGTAAATGCAAGATTCAGGCTCTTTACGAGGATCATACCCTTTTCTTATCCAAAATTTAAGGAATGGCCCGTTAGAAAAATAATATGCTACTCTAGAAAGCAACCTTCTAAGCATTCCAACTCCAAAGCTCAGACCTTTTTGAAGCAGCCGCTCAATTAATGAGTTCTTAACCCATATAGGGCGTTCTTCAAACAACTCAGATACAACCTTCTGCCACTCCCATTGTTCAGAGTCCAGTTGAATGTACTTCTCCCAATCCACTTTCTTTGGGATCTCTTTGATATAAAAATCTATTGCAAGGCTTGGCTCTAGCTCCATCTCCCAACTATCCTTTATAACTGATTCTTCTTTCTTTTTTGAACTCAAATCAACTGATGGTTTCAACACCACTTCTTCTGGGGTATCCTTCAACGAGAAATAATGTGGCAACAAAATCATCAAATTTTCATGATCCACATCTATAAATTCATCCTTCTCCAATTGTGGCTCTACTTCTTCCCGTCTTCTTTTTTTTCTCCGCGCAACATCAGCATGAACAGGTACAACATGCTGGTAATCGACCATACCATTGAAATAATAAGCTTCAGATACTTTAGAAACAATATCAGCACAAATAAGTTGTTCACACTGTTCAGAAATATGTGCTTCAGCTTCACTAGGAGAACCTGAGTTAGTTTGAACTACTGTTACATCATTCACTGTTTCATCGACAAAGTGATCCCTCTGTACAGAAGTATCCAAGACTGCTGACGAAGAACCGACTACACTTTCACTGATTTCTACATCCTGGACACTCCTTCTATTGATTTTGGATACCCTCAACAGAAACTTACTACAATGCTTTTGTTCACCAAGTGCAGGATGTGAGTAAGGATCTTCTGGACGAAAGCGAAGCTCCAGCTTATTTACATTCGTACTACGAGCCTTACTAATTCCTTCAACCCCACCGAGAGTTTCAATTGCCCGCTCCATCGATGAAGGATAAGCTGGATAGTAAACTGCAAAGACATCATTATTCTTTGGCAATGTGCCTGAAATTGAACCATTCTTTATGACCCCCATCAATAATGTGTAAAAAGCAGAAATTTCCTTCCTTATCAATCCTATATATGTCAAAGATTTGAAAAACAATTAGTGTGTAGAAGTATTAGAAGAAATATTTTATTGATGATTGTCGTTCTGAATACATCATCGAATAACAATACCTATAAATACAAATCATAACCCTAATAAGGGCCCGTGCTAACCGTTGATACATTAGTATTTTGTTAAATTAATATTCGTTTATTCGAAAATAACACAAAAATAACAACAATAAGCAACAAAAAGGGTTCTTATCTGAAAATAACATACCAATACTACTTTATGAGGATATCAGAGAGCTAAATAGCATTGGAAACGTTAAATTTAACTTTTTATTATTTAATCGAAATATTAAACAATTAAACCTTTGTTTTGGTGGCTGCTTGTTGCTTGCCGAATGCTGATTGCTGCTTGCTTCGTCTAAGAACTAAGAACTGAGAAGACTTGTATAGGCTATTGACGGGCTTATTAGGCTATTACAAGGGCTTCTATACTGGGCTAGGATGGATCGATTAAATGAACTTGTCTACCGAAAAAAGGAAAGTGAGATGGGTTGTTATTTTTCGCTAAATTTTATAAGGTACCTTAAAATATTGATAATAGTTCGAATGAAAGATTAAAGTTATGAATAGATTATTTTATCTCTTGGACAAATTTTTAGATAAGTTTAAATCCGTAAGGCCTGAACAATTGTTTTTTAGGTGTATTTGGATTGGGAAGAATCAGGGGAATAGAGAGGAATTTAATAATTTTTTTTGTATTTGGGAACTAAATTGATATCTATGTATGAGAATTTATTATCACTAATCCACCTCATTACCACTGATTTCCTTTAAATTTTCTCCCCTCCAAATCAGAGGATAATCACATTTTTAGTTATATTTTCCCTCATTCCCCTGATTATCCTAGTTTACAATTATGGTACTCAAACAACCATAAGATATATTATCCCTGATTTCCACGAATTCCCTTTCCCTGAGATAATTTAAGAAATTCTCCTCCTTCTGATTCACCCGATTGAAACACATTTAGATTAATCTGTCTTTTATCGTGATTTTTTGTTAAGGGTAAAACAGGACTTTCATAAATATTAAATTTTTGTAAAATTGTTGAAAACTTTATTTTTCTGATTTACCCTTATTTAAGCATTGTTCTTGAAAATTGTAAAAATATCTAGAACCCACCTCTTTTCCTCCTCCTCCTCAGAAAACAACCCCCAAAGGCCCAAATTGCTACCAAACAACCCTCCGCCGTTCGCCATGCTTTTTTGAAATAGTCCCATCCTACATAATCACATTCTTAGTTTTATTCTTGAATTTCACTTCATAAGTAAGTTGTTTGTAAGCACATCAAATGTCTTCCTAATGTATGAATGTCATAACGTAATCTCTTACAATCATCTCGAAGAAGGATATGATGAGTCTAAGGAGTGCAATCAAATTCTTTGTCCAAAATATATATCGTTATTTATTGAAATTATTATCCCACTAAACATATTGAATATTGTCTATCGTTCAATTGTTGGGAATACATATGTTTAAATGAGGTTTTAATAAATATTTCCGTGTCTATTCAGGCAAAAACACAACAGCTACAAATCACTTGTATGAGGTATTTGTGCTGAACTATCAACATATCTATATGCAAAAGCTAGAGTGACCAGGTTCGAACTTCTCTGGGGACGTAAAACTCATCAAAATACTCTAATAACCGTTCTACATCTAATAATGCATAACAAATTCAGACCCTCAGACCATGCCATTGTCCTCGGCCTGACCGGACTCTGTCCCTTAAATTCGTCCCAGGCTTCTGTCTTTTCGCGGCTGAAGTTTCAGGTCCATGACCATTCTCTTCCACCACATGGGGAACCTCATTAGCTTCATCATGTTTGGTGAGACTCCCCTCGCTATCTTTCACCTCTTCATTTAACTCGCTTCTCTTTCTCTTCAGAAGATTCACAACACCTTGTAGAGCTACATCAGGTTCCTCACTTCTCATCAATTCCTCTGCAACTTCTGCAGGAGTCACTTTCGAATTCTCAATTAGACCTTCAATCTCGCCAAATAACCTCGGGTGGTCATTAATGCCCAAGTAATTGTAGGCCAACATCTTGAAACTACTGTTAGTGCAATATGACATGTGAATATGCATGTCCATTCGACCAGGTCGCAACAGGGCAGGGTCGATTTTGTCCTTGTGATTGGTTGTGAAGATGATAATTCTTTCATCTCCACAGCTTGACCACAACCCATCAATGAAATTCAACAATCCAGAAAGAGTCAACTGCAACAAACAATATACATGGTTCACTACACATTATACAACATACTCAACAATATATATGAACTCAAATTTAGAAAGTCGATCACCAAAATATAGAACTTTCACAACTTTTTTCAATGGAAGGGATAATTGTTACTATTATGGATAAAAATCAACGTGGAGGCAATAGAGGCAGGGTCTTATATCACCTAAACAACATGAAGAGGCAAATATAACAACCAAATTTGAAACAAACCTTAGTGTTTGAACCTTCGTCTCCATATGCTCGATCCTCCATTTCAACGCTACAATCAATATCTTCAATCACAATAATCGACCTATTCGTTGTGGAGACAAGAATCCTCCTCAACTCAGAATTCGAATACAAACTACTAAGCTCCAAATCATACACATCAAAGTTCAAATAATTCGCCATTGCAGCAATCAAACTCGATTTTCCAGTACCTGGAGGCCCATACAACAAATACCCTCTTTTCCAAGCCTTACCCACCCTCTTATAATACTCCCTCCTCCCAACAAACCTATCCAAATCATCGATCACAGATCTCTTTACATCGAAATCCATAGCCAACGTATCAAACGTTGCTGGATGTTCCAAATTCACCGACCCCCAAACGCCACCACCTCCACTTCCATACTCATCATAACAATCATAATTTGGACAATCTCTAGTATAAAGCTTCACCACTCTATTACATTCTTTAACCAATTTAGCCTTTTCGATCACAAAAGGCAAATAATCATTTAGTACCATCTCTTTGAACTTCTTATTGAAACTCAACTCAAAGAAGTTTTTCATAGGCGAGTAATAACCAGAGTTATTACCACCCTGAGGCTCGAACGAAACAAACTTCCACGTCAGCAAAACATCCTTAAAACTATCGAACACTTCCTGATTCTTGTCAATGGCAACATGGATATTCTTTTGCCTCGGGTTTTGGTGACCCGTAATCTTTCAGTAGCGGGGCTGATCATGGTCCCCAGGTAGGTTTCTGCGGCGTCGTAGACTTGGTTTCGATGCATTCCAGAATGTTCCTCGACGATGATGGTGAGGTGGGTGGATAATGGCGTGAAGAGGTAATGTAGGAGGGTGTAGATGTGGGATTTTAGTGGTAGAGGGATGATTTCACTGGCCATTGAGCGGAGGAGCATCATGGTGGCTGCGACGGAGGCATAGGCGGAGAAGATGGTGGTGGCTGTTGACTGAACTTCCGGCAAGTAGTTCATTTTTCTTTTTAATGATGACTTAAGCAAATGATACAGGTCGTTTATATAAAAAAGGTAGCTAGAATGAGAATGCAAGATGAAAAATGTTTGGTACTAATAGACGAGTTTGGTCTTGTCATACAAAGCAGGCAGTTGTGGAGCACGGCCGTTAACGTGTGGATATCGAGCATGTGTCCAGTTATCAGATTGTTTTAGGTATCTAGTAATAAATTACTCCTATATTGGAGTCTTACTCGATTAATTTTTGGATTATTTTCGAGTCTAGTATCAAATGGTATTTGACTAATCATTAGATTCAGGTGATAATTAGCCAAATGATTGTACTCCATATTTGTTTTTCTTTAAATATGAATTATATTTTTATACAATACCGTAATATATAGGGTATTTAGTTGAGCGGATCTTAATATTACTAACGAGTTATCTAGTACAAACTTATACTTGCACAAATCCGACTTGATAAGTCTTTGAAAGGTTGTCAAGTTGGGTATCAAATTACGTGGTATTTTGTTTGGAGTCGATTCACCTCTTACACTTTGTATGATTCAATTTGAGTTTACTTTTAAATCAACTCTTAAAAACAATCTAAATATAATGTCAATTAAATGTGACATAAATTGTCATACAAATTGTAACATGCAGTCTACTCTCGACAGTTCAAAACTCTCGAGACTATCATATCTTCGATCTCCCACAAAATCATACAATTACATAAAAATTCAACTATTCCAATAGTCTTATGTTGTTATGCATGTCTTAGATCCCATTACTTCTTCCCAATATACCAATACAGTATAAGAAAATGAAATATGTTTAAAATATGATATAAAATAACTAAGTTTTGATCGTAATTAGTCTAGATTTATTGTGGTGAGTCTAGAGACGTGCGACAATTTTTGTGATCTTATCCGTCTTATTCCATTAATTGACGTGAGTCTTTAGTGTTTCAAATTACGTGGTAAATTTATTTTTTGGGTATCAACTTTTTGTCACTTTTGGTGATTGAAATTGTTGAATTACAACTCATAATCACAAAAAAAGTAAATTATTTAGATAATGCTCAAAAATGGATTTAAACAACACAAAAAAATATCAAAATAAACAGTATTACGTTAGCAAAATTCACATAAATAGCGCTTTTATGTTGCGCTGTCTAAGGCCTACCGCCTTAGATATCGCTCAACATAAGCATTTCTATCATTTTCTAAGTAGATAGACATCGCTCAACATAAGCAATGTCTAAGAGGGTTCTTAGAAAGCTTTTTCAAAAGCATCGTCTAGTTAGTTCTTAGACAACACATAAGTGTTGTGTACCTTAAAAATATAATTTTTAATTTAATTTAATTTTTATATTTACAAATACATAATGATGTAAATAAAAAAAATAAAATGTTTGGAGTGCTTTTATTCATATATATTCGTTAATTGTAGAAGTTATTAATATTTGAAAAAAATCAAAACACTAAGTGACGTGACAATAAAAATATTTCACACCAACAAAAATTGACTCTAATTAAATAGTTAGAAGTTATGAAGAAGAGAAGGCAAAAGATTAAAAAAGATGACATTTGAGTCTAGGTTGGGCGCCAACAATTTAGTCCTAGGTCAAGATACGCCACTAAGATGGTGAAGCAAATGGGAGTGATCAAATCTTTCTTTTTGAAGTTAAATGGGAGATGATTGTATTTTTATATTCCCTAAAGAGAAAATAATTAGTTCAAAACAGAGGTGGAGGCTGGGGAATGGTTGCCGTCGCCCCCACTTATTCTCTTAATTAACTTTACACCTAAACATTTTTCGGTAATCATCATTCTCTCTTTGAATGTATCTTTATTGCAAATCTACAGGAACTTCCAAAAAGAAACATCATGCTAATATTTTATGGTTTTGTCGGCACTCCACAACTCAATATTTTATGACTCTTGAATATTTCGAAAACTTGAGTTAATCGAATAGTATATTGGAAAAGGCCCTTCCTAGTGATAAGAAGGTCCTGACCTCCTGGGTTAGAAACTCACTTCATCACTAATTTATAAATAAAATATATATTTCGAAAACTTAATTGTGAACTAAATTTTAAAAAAAGACTTAAGTATTTTGAACATTGGAGAGATAGGTAAAACCTCTAGCTAGTTCTTTGTAGATGGTAAAATAGAATAAAAGAAACCAAGTTAAATAGAAAATAAACTAAATATAAATTCGAATATGAACATGTTAAAAATGCGAAGTAGCTTACCGTTATTAAGTTCAAATTTTAGAAGAAAATCAAAAGAGAAACTAAATATTTTGAAAATGTATAATCTAGAATAGGAAGAGTTTTCAAAGAATTTTGACTTATTAATTAATAATAAAAATCTAGCTAGCAAGCCGGCTCCCCAAGCTATAGAGTTGGAAGACAAGTTCACTATAGATCGAAATAGTCCGAGCCTTTGGCTCACCAAACTAAATGAATTGAGCCACTCAGTATAGCTTGACTCATGCACGACTATATTAGCAATTAATATTGTACTGGTCATGGTAAATAACATCTACATTATTGTTAGAATGAATAATATTCATATCAATTTTGAGGCTATAGAGTTGGAAAGCAATTCGATAGTAGGCAGTACCCAATAGTCACAACCCTCTATTAGATAAATAATTTGGTCCACAATTTTCATGAAATTGTTTCACCAATAGAAATACTACATAATTTCCCAAGATCAATGTCAATAAATTCATATACTCTTTAGGATAAAACTAAGAAATATTGCAATCCCCATCCTTGTTAGTGAAAAATCACCATGGTTTAATTTCAACCTATAACCTCTAAGGCATCTTCAATATCAGATTTCATATCAACTATGTTGATATCAATCTTGGCCTTCTTCAACTCTGGCAAATTATTGCATTCTTCCCCTTCTTTAAAACCAACATTCTCAATGTTCTCAATGCTTTTGCGCTTGAGGAAGTTAGCAACCCCATCAAGAGAAACATGGGCATCATCAGTTTTCATGAGTTCTTCAGCAACTTCGGCAGGGGTTACTTCAGCTTTCGTGATCAACTCTTCGATTTCCTTGATTTGCAAACGATGGTGGCTATGATCATGTTCTTGAATGTCCAGATAATTTGAGGCCAACACTTTGAATCCCCGGGTGTGAGATAGGACATGTTGATGTGCACATCCATTCGCCCAGGGCGAAGCAGAGCCGGCTCCAGCTTCTCTTTGTGGTTGGTTGTGAAAATGATAATCCTCTCATCTCCACAGCTTGACCACAATCCATCAATGAAGTTCAGTAGTCCACAAAGTGTAAATTGCTAAAATGTAAATGGTAACATTTTAGTACATTGTCAATTTGGTCCTACTTGAAAATCGAATATGACTATTGACAACTAAAATGAAACGTATAGAGGTACTAGTTTGAGCAAACATCCTAAAATCGAGCTATTTTTCCGCAGGACCTTCCTTAAAGTATCATCACAGCAATAGAGTTTAATAAAGTTAAAAGATCTCAACGAATACAATAGTATTTATTGCTACGAGATCAGTTCTAGATCAATTCCGATACACATCAAGTGTTTTTAGTTTCTTCAATAACAAACTAGTGAAATGCAACTAAAAAGAAAACACTTAAAGATCTCACTTGAAATTTGTTTTTTATTTCCATAATTTATTTTTGTAATTTTTAATGATGTATATACAAAGTATCTGATTACTAAAATTGTGTTACGAAAATCGTAAAATTTATTAAAAAGAAATGGTAGGATAATTGATGCATGCATATTAGAAGTCATTTTCAAATTGATCTAATTAGTCTTTCAACATCAGAAGTCTGACAGGGATTAGCATTTCCTTTGATAGGTAATGGGGTCAAATTTCTTTAAACTGCTAAAACAAGTATTCTTTTCCATCTGGAAAGCAAAACCATAAAGTGTAAATATGGACCACAAATAGTATAACTACACAAATAATGGCTTCATTAAATAGCACCACCTATCAAACTTCTTAATCTTTATTAGCAAAAAATATTAATACATATATGGTTTTATTTGCATGCTCAACCCTTTTGAAGACATCATCCAACTTTTAGCTATTACCTAATTTGGTCTTTTAAATCATGTGGTAATGCAACAAAGCTAATTTTCACTTTTTCATTTTTTCTAAACCAATCACAAAATGACTTAACAAAGAAGACATATATCAAATAATCGGGTATGCCTCGATGACCATTTGTACTTAAATTAAAGTTCGATTTGCAAAGCGAGGATTCGACGGGTAACACATTAGAAAAAAGGATCCCAAGAATTCTAACCTGTTCATGTTTTTATTGTCTACTTGTTCTCCAGTAGTAGTATCAAGACCACTACTTCTTCCAGGCAATTTCACACTACAATCAATATCTTCAATCACAAGAATGGACCTGTTTGATGTCCTCAGCAACAATTTCCTCAATGATGAATCATTATGAATACAAGAAAGCTCCAAATCATAGACATCAAATTTCAGATAATTTGCAATTGCAGCAATCAAACTAGACTTCCCAGTCCCTGGAGGACCATATAGCAAATACCCTCTTTTCCAGGCCTTTCCAACCTTCTTGTAAAACTCCCTTCTCCTCAAAAACCTATCAAGATCATCAACAATCTTCTTTTTCAAGCCTGTATCAGAACATTCGTTAGATTACTGTAATTACTAAATATTATCGAGTCATATAATTAGTGTGGTAACTACGAAATATTTTAAAATAATGTAAGATATAATCTAACGAATATTCTGATACCTGGATCCATGGCCAACGTGTCGAAAGTGGAGGGATGTTGAAGCTTAACAAAGTCCCATAGCCTATCATGAGAATATGGATGTGTAGCATAAGTATACAATTTGATCACTCTTTTCTTTCCTTAATATCCTTGGCTTTTTGGACAACAAAAGGCAAGTATGAATTCAGGACATCATCTTTATGTTTCTTGACAAAAACCAAGGAAAAATACCTCCTCTCAACATCATTATAACCCCCCCTTGATGGGTTATTCTCAGATTTTTCAGTGAAGAAATTCCACACAATCTCAACACCTTCATGAACATCAACAATTTGCTCTGCCCTCCCTAGTTTGACATTGAAATTCGAGTCTTTCGAGCATTTGGAAAGCTTCAAGCAACGAATATTGGGAGTGATTTTGGTGCATAGATAGGTTTCAACATCTTGGAAGAGGTCATTAATCATCATACCATCTTTTTCCTCAATTAAAATGGTCATTTTGTTTGTATGGTTCTTGAAAAAGGAGTTGATGAGGGAGTAAAATATAGTCTTGAAGTTTGTAGGGTATGATTTGGTTGAAAGTGGATTTAACCAGCATTACTGAGGCAGAGATTGAAGCATAAGCTGCAAAAGCAGAGGAAGGAGAAGGTAAACTAGCAAAAGACTCCATGATATTCTTGAATTTGAGAGGTAATGAGTAAATAGGAGTGAAAATTATATTTATAGTGGGCTGTATATTGGTTATGTGAATGTCCATGGAAATGATTTATTGTAAAGTTTTTTATTTGCATAGATGGAAAATGTCATCAATATTTTTTGACTTTGGTGTAGTGGGATGTTGCATTGTGACTTTTTTGGGGGGGCCTTTTTTTGTTATGTGCAATTGTGCATGTTTGAGAAGTTAAGTTAAATTTTTAAAGTTGCAATGTAAAAACTCAATAAATTAGAAAAAGATGGAGCCAACTAATGTGAAATCTAAGAGAGTTTTGAGTCCATTTCAGTGAACAAGAGTAGAATGATTTTTCCCTTAAACGTTAATGAATTATTGTTACAAATAATTAAATTACTTGAAGAGTAATGTTATGATAGATCATAAGTCTAGTTTAAATATTGATAAAGAATATTCAATATTTTTCTATTAAGTTTATAATTACTTGGGTTAGAGTACTTAATCCAGATTATGTTAAATTTGTTAAGTTGACGGGAACCTGTACATTAAGTCATCCAATACTTTTTCATAAAAAAATGAATAAGTGATAGGAGTATTTTATTTGAGCCTTTAACAAATATGACTAAACTATAACAAATTAAAAACTTGTTAGAAAGTTAAGTGAATAAAATTTTAGGTAGCAACAAACCAACTTTAACTACTCCTACTATATTTAATTATTCAATTGAATTTGAGGCCATAGCCCCACAGGTTACATATATACAAATTAATTCGATCGAGGAATCTTTGTATGTCGAGTTAGCAACACCAATAGTCGTAAACATGTAGGGCAACCATTTAACTAATTAGTTCGACTACATATATTGATTGGACCAAATGATTGTCCATCTCAATCTGATATATATACCTTGAACGTGTTACTCAGTCGATATAGAAGCTAATAATATCGTTGTGCACAAAAACAAGTCACCACTTATACAATACTAGTCGGTAGTTACGGGTGCATAGTCAATATATGTGCATTTTAATATTTTATTTAGTTAATAAATCCATGTATCATAAAATAAGAAACTTGTTGTAGAAATAGTACATGAGTAGATGCCAAAGAGTGATACTGTACTTAATTGGAATTCCTTTTTGTCCACCTGACCAAAGCTGGTCTGAGTTGTGAGGAGATTCTAAAGGTTTAGGGGTGGTGTTGAATTGACAACCATTGATGTTTTTTCATCTAATGTTTGGGGCTCCCTCTTTATTGACACCTGTCTATACCCTATTCATCATTTATAGATCACAATACTTAATTCCTTATAAGGAATACTGTCAGTGCTACATTATGTACATTTTGTTTGCTTGCTTAAAGACAAATACTTCTTGCCATACATTCATCAAAATTCTTAAACTGAATATTTAGAGTAATGTGCAAATTTAATAAAGTAAGTAGATTTAATTTGAGTTAATGATGAATTTTCATATCAAACTGTTCTTTTTAAAATACATATAATGAATTATTCAATTTTTGATGTAGCTTTTGAGTTTGTTGTTGCAACCTAACTATATATATATTCTCATATAATTGCATCAATATTACATCTTTTAACTACACCAACATGGTATACTAATGCAAATAAGGGTATAAAGGAAAAATTAATAAATTATGCTTTAATTGTGCAAAAAGATAATGATATTGGATTTGTAGAAATAATGTATTAACAGAAAATTATTTTAGATTGAAGGAAGTATTGTTTACGTAATTTTTACAAAAATTTATTCATAAAAGATTCTTCTTTTTGTTTTCTTCTTAGTGATATTTCTTTCCACACATTTCATTCAATATGCAAAAACGTTAACCGAAGACATTGTTATGTAACATATATAAAATAAATATTTGAGCTCGAAATTTATACTTCCGGTAATAAAATGTTAATATGTTAGGAATTGGATGTTTTTAGTGATGAGGGAGTACTATAAGAATCCCTAGTACATACATTGGATGAAAAACAGACACAAAGCTACAGAAACAGTAATTAAGGACATTAGAAATGTAGTCGACCATATCTTTTATTACAAGAAATTGAACTCTGTTTCACTCCACATCACCACATGAATACATGATGGTAAAGTTAAATATATTGTATATGATGAGGTGGTCTGAACTGTTATACACACCATGTGATGTATAGGAGTGGTTGTGAGGTCCATTGAGCTGTGGCCTTATGGATGATGCTCTATAGAGCTATTTCACATCCGAGTAGTGTTATTGGGAAAGTTACTTGGAAAGCACATACAAACATCCTGTCTGAATCCTGGCTTTTAAAACATGTGATGTGACAAGCCTAATACACATCCACTTGCAAATATAAGCTGACTCTTATCCGATTAACAACTTCAAGTTGATGTAATCAAGCAAATGAACTAAGTTGGTGGCGACACATACCTAATAGCTTCACTGCTTTCGACTGCCACATCAAGAAGAAAGGGAAGAATAAAATAGCTAGATTTGGCCTACTTACATGCAACAAACTATGGTTATGGTGTAATCAACATTACATTTATTGCCTATAGCCTATAGCTTTCAAGATACATACTTCCTTGGTATCCTCGAGTATTCGATCGCACTTATAATCAGACTTCATATTAAAATATGACATATTTATGTAGTTTCCTTTTCCTCTTCAAATTTCAGTTATGATTTTATAAATATACAATATAGGTACTAGGTGTTGCAAAATTATCATATAGCTTGCAAGTTGCAACACACTTTGTTTTATCGGATTAGGGAATTGAACCATAACTAAAATGAAGATATAAAAGGATGGATTATGTAGAATTGGATACTATGAAGTAATTAGGATGAGAATGTTGTAGCTAGTATTGAAACCCAGTTTTGTAACAATAGGCGCCCTACGAGCTCATGTGAACCAGTGGACGAGGTTAAATCACGATGACCTAGCTTGATGATGGCTATACTGCTCTAGTTTGTAGTTACGTCACCAAAAAAATTAAATAAGAAAAACTTAGCTTCACCAAAAAGAATAGATTTAGACGGGTTTAATGAATCGGGCCTCAAGGAGACGGTAAAGTACTTGAACTCGGAGTGTGTCTGTTTATATTCATTGCAACTGGGCCAAGCCCGATCCATTTTGTTTTCTAATCTTTTGTGAAGAAAATGGATGTGAAAAGTTTGATTTCACATGTCCTCTTCTTTGAAGTGAATATCCTCTACTTCGCAATTTGCAACATTCCACATGGAGTAACTTTTTTATCATAAAAATAAACTGAACTAAGAATTTGTGAAGTATGCATCAACTGACGCACATTCAATATAGCATACAAACCGATTTATCAACTTTAAAATAACATAAAAACTAGTTGATGGCTCAATATACAGGTGACATCTAACCCAAGCTTCATATTATGAGACATGAGGCCTCATCGTTAATTTACAAAAAAAAAATTATTTTTTCTACAAGGTAAATGGTATGATCTACATTGATATAAAAAAAAAAGGGCTTAATTTCATCTGGGCACCTGAACTATTTTTTAATTCCCAAATAAGCAACCTGATGACCTTTTTGTAACAAGTAGGCACCTGGATCCCAAATAGGCACTTGAACTATTTTTTAATTCCCAAACAGGCACCTGAACTTTCGTTTTTCTCAATTTTTTTAATTTTAAATTTTTTGATGAAGGGCAAATTGTCTACTACTTTTAATCTAACCCAACCTCAACCCAACCCCATTTAACCCCACCTCCATTAAATATTTAACCCAACCCATTAAAAATCATCTTCAACCTTACACCCCACCCCCACCCCCATATAAAATACCTTGAGTTCAAAAATCTTTGGATGGAAGAGAACGGAACAAGTCCTATATAAATTACTACATTCATTTTTTACCTTGTTTAGAATATATGACTTTGACTAGTTAAGTGAAGTCAATCTAATTGTTAACTTTCAACTTTGCTTGAAAAAATGGGAAGGTGGCAAAGTTGACAGCGAACAGCTCCACTCAACCTAATCTGTTTAGTAAGTTAGCCACTAAATTAAGAGAGAAACTGATGCCTGCTGTAGATAATCGAGTTGATCCTTCTGTTGGGGAAGAACCTATGTTGGTTTTGCTGAAGACGATTCAGATAGTCGGCTATGCAATAGAACAAAAATGATGGAAGATGATAAATTGGATGTAGTTGAGGAAGCATTGAGACTGTTAATAGATTGTGGAACGAATTTGATGGGAAATTGAATGGATTAAATTGATGACGATGGTTTTTGATGCGAAAATATTGGGTGATTGATGTG